>CM034469.1:10354007-10370295 GCA_019925255.1 Litchi chinensis | reverse complement strand
GATCTAGTCACAACTATAATTTCATCCTTCAAGATCAAGTCATGACACTACAAGTAAGAACAACAATCAAGATTCGAGCATTGTTTTGTGTTTGAGTCTTGTAAAGGTTAGCATGAAGTACTAGTCTTTTACTTTTCTTTGCTTTGTGTAATGAGCTATTCAGCTCCGGTCACGTTAGTAGTTGTTTGATTCCACAACATGTAAACACTAGCGCAATTCTATAAAAGGAGCTGTATTCAATGGATAAAATTAAGGCTTTTGGCTTTGAGCTTAAATCACTTTCTAAAATCTAGTCTAGAGGCTAGGATTTTCTCAAAGTGATCCTATTTAACTTGTCATTTTTCCATCACTGTCAACCAGTATGGATACCACACCGACGTAGTATTAGAGCCTTGGTATGATATGAACCAATGGATGGATAACCGTATTAGCAAGAACATGAATTCACATTTCTGGCCAGCACAAATATTGGAGAAGATGATTGATCTTTTAGAAAACATGTGCAGACTGGCACATCAATTGTTAGGCTCACAGAAAGATTCAATCTCGTACTTTTAAACCAGTCAAAAGCCTTGCACATTCATTCATCAAGTACAGGCTCATTTTATAACTTTAAATCAATTAATGATGTCAAAATTAAAAAGCAAAACACCAAGATAAGCTTAGACAGAAAGAAAAACACCAAGCAATGATTTGATGTATTCATTTCTCCATAGATAGCATACTATTACACCAGTAATGAACACCAGACTATTACCTCCAAGATTTGCTGAGAACACTTGGATCCAAGAGACTTGTACACCTATTATATCATCATAATAAAAAAGTTTAACGATTTGATATATATATAGTTATAGTTATAGCGGCAAAACGCAACTTCCAATACCTTAGTGGAAGCCTGAGTAGTTAAAACAGCAGTGCAGGTATCTGCAATGCTGAAATGACATGAAATGGAGTCTCCCTACAACAACAACACATAATAATACATGAAAATGAAAGCAATGGATTCAAAAGCAAATGAGAATGATTGAAAGAGATGATGGAATGGAACATACAGAGACAATGCCACCACCATAAGTGAGGGTGTAAACCCAAACAGCATCAGCTTCTGAAGAACCCACCTGCACCTCAAATGCAACTTTATAATATATAAATATGTAATACAACATAGAGAGACATAGAGTAGAAGAGAAGAAGTGAAAGCACCTTATTGGGGATGATGAATTTGAGTGTATACTTGGAGAAGCAACTTGTCACAGTTGACTTCCCTCCCACTTTCTCCACTGCCAACCTGCCTGTTTGTGCCTCCTCCATCTCTCTCTCAGACTCACTATGCTGCTTTATGACGGCTTCAAGGGGCTGCGCACATTTGTTTATACAAAGAGTCACACTAAATGCACCCCACTTCTTCTTAGATAAAATCCATTTTCCAAGTACTGTACAAGGGTCCTAATTTTTCACATTTTTAAATAATTTTAAATTAAGAGTCTTGAAACCGAAAAAAATCTTTTTTTTTTGAATTATCTTACAATTGATGTAATAAGATGGACTAATGGAAAAAGTGTATTAAAAAAAAAAAAAAAAAATCAATGGATATATTAGTGAAAAAGAATTTGCACGATTTCATTAATCTATTTCATCAAGTCGGTTGTGAGATAGTCTTATGAAAGATCAGTACCGAAGTTATAAAACAAGAATATTTAATGAAAAATTAGTGTCAATGTTATAAATACAAAAACAAAATGGATAATTAGTTGGTTAAGAAAAACAAAGCAAAAGAGCCCATCCCTCTATTGCTCTAATTTGGTGGAAAATTAGTTGGGGTGATCATCTTTATAACAATTCAACTCAATTAATTAATTCGTTTTGAAAAATGATAATCCAACAATATAAAATTTCAAATCAAATTGCATGTTGTTGACGTTCGGAAACAACCAACTCAGAGATTCTAGAGCCCAGATTGCGAACGTGGTAATAAACAGTATAATTAATAGAGTAATAGATAGTAAATGAGGTTTAAGGTTAGTATATTGTAATAAAGGTGAAAGAATGTTGGTCGTGGTTGGCAAGATAGTAATGGAACAATCAATAAAGAAAGAAGGGGGAAGAATGAATGCAAAACACAGGATTTTTGCGTGGTTCGACGATTGTGCCTGCGTCCACAGGTCACTCTGAGATAATTCTGGCAGAGTAACGGTATACTATTATGCTCTCTCTTTCAGATACAGTAAAATCCTCCCCTATTTATAGAGAGGGACAGATACAAAAGAGTGTTGTATACGTTACAAATTATGATGATTTCAACTAATCCTGACATAAACCATATTACATTTATTGTAAAGGTAATGATTATTTCTTCCATGCATACGTCTGCATTTATTGCACCAAGAGAAGTCTTTTCTTCATTAAATGTGCAGTGCGGCATTGAATGCTGCTCGGTAATTGTATAGGTGGTTCCGGTGCGAAGTCAAGGGATTAGGCAGATTTAGCAACTACTCTCTAAGAAAGAGTCTAGGGCAAGGTAGAACAGATCTGGTCTGTGAGCTGGGGTGCTGGGGTGATCTGATATGGAAATGAACTGGAACTGCCTAGCAGCGAACCTGTTGTAGGTCGATGGGATTTGTCTGGCGCGACCTTAACGAACTAGTTGCTCAAGCGATCTGAAGATAGGCTGAGATGGACCTTGGTATTGACGCGAGGTAGAAGGCACTGGTTCTGGAGATAATCGCAAGCTCGAGGTCTGGCGAGCTTGTTTCTGCGATCTGAAGGCTAGGCCATTTTAGCCTCTTGGTACTATACTCGTTTTCTAGGCCCTTAGAGGCCCTTATACCTGTGACGAGGGACGAGGAAACGGACATAACACAAGCCCTTCAGCTCTCTGTGCGATCTGCGGACTAGAAGCTGATTCAAAAATGCATTTGGCATCCGTTTGCGAGCTCCTGAAGCGTCACTTCATTCTCTGGCCTGTAACCGTTAACACGTGGCGACTATACAGATATCTGAAATTGCTATCTCATCTTGGGTCGTGCGCATTAAATGCACGTCTTGTAACTGACACTGCATGATGGCAAAGGACCGGGTTCTGCGTCGAGCTGTCAGATCTGTGGCGGTTACTCCTTTTGTTGGATCGAACGGCTAGGGGGAATGAGCCCGAGTCTATATAAATCAGATGTCACTTTCATTTTTCATTTTTGCTTCTTCAAAGAGAAATACAGACACTTCTTCCTCATCGTCTTCTTCTCTGCTTCCTCTGCACTTCCTTAACAGCTTCTTTCAGAATCATCATCTTAAAGCCCAGATTTCATCTCGAGTATTTACAGTAAGTTCTCTGACTTTGCTCTTTGCATTTTGATAGTAGTTCTTGGTTCTTGGTGTGTATTCTCTGTTTTCCAGTTCTGGATTTGGACTTGCGTGTTTAACTTGATGATCCATATATATATGTTCTAGGCTTGTTATGTGTTCTGTTTGCAGATATCATATCTCTTGAGGAAATGATCTTTTCATAGGTGAATTGTGAAGCTTGTTTGTGAGGTTTTTGTGCTTGAAATAGGACGTTAGGTGTAGTTTGCGGCCTCTGATATCCTGCATTCGGACTGTTTGGTAGCATACCTGGCGGGCCTATGTCTTGGCCCCCATTGTTGGTAGTGCGATGAGCGACCTGACGCATAGGGCTATGGATCTAGGAATTCTTAAGGCTCGTTAGGATCAATTTGTTTTCGACGTTTTGACGTCGTTCTTTTCTGTTTTGCAGATGTCAGGCTGTTTGCGTAGGGACCACCGAATAGGTGAAGAGGCTTCTGCTTTTGACGAACAGGTGGAACAGCAGGTTGGTACTTCACAGGGCGTGACCTCCCAAAGAAGAGAGGTCGCGAGAGAGCCTGAGGGATGAGCTGGGCCATTGGTTTCCCGACCTGTAGATGAAGGGAGAGCAGCTCGGGGACCCTTTTATCATAATGCCTCCAGCGTGGATCTTCCGATGTTGCAATCCTTTGTCAGGAATTTTGCCTTCCGTCTAGGTTGCCGAGCTAATGTGCAGGTCAGGATTGATCATGTAGCTTTCCCACTTGAGGGTTTTATAGCAATTAGCTCCGAGCACATGGAGTATGGGTTTAGGTTCCCTGTTCACAACTACCTGATTGACCTACTGAACGATCTCAAGTTGGCACCATTTCAGCTAACGCCCAACTCTTATGCCCAAATAACTTCCTTGGCTGTTATTTTCATCAAGAACGGGTTTGGTCCTCCTACACCTCACATCATTCGCCATTTGTACAGCTTCAAAGGGACCCATAGACGCCAACCCGAACACATGGACGAGATGTATTACGTTTCAACTCGTAACTCCCCATATAAGCACTGCTTGCCCAAGAGTAGCATCAAGTCCAATGTGGGGGATTATAAGTCTCACTGGATTCATGTCACCTGCTTTTCTTTGTACAATTTGAAGAATCAATCCTTTATCTACCTTCCTGATGAGTATAGATTTAGCTCACTCTTTTTTTTTTTTTTTTACTCTTATGCCTTTCTTGTAGACACTTCTGCCAGCAAGACCGATCCTACTGACGAGGAGATTGCGATCTTGGAAGCCTTCGCGACAGCTAAGAGAGATAACGACGACTCGTTCCCTTCAAGCTTCGAGCTGCAAGCTTGTGGTCTAGCCCCCGCATTTGGTCGCGTGCCTCTCGACATACACAGCGACCTCGGGGTCTGCGGTTAGAGTAATGAAGTTCGCTCAGTATTTGCATTTCCTCCATCTTTTGAACTTGAGCCCTCTCCAGCTTCTGAGCCCAAGCCTTCCCCAACTCTTGAGCTTGAGCTTCCTTCTGAGCCCGAGCTTTCTCTTACTTCTGAGCCCGAGCTCCCTCTAGGAGGCGTCTCAAGCTCGTCTACGAGTACTTCTTCCGACAAGTTGGACAAGCTGATCTTGGATGTCCCTCCGGTTCATTTCGTACCCAGGTCTAGGGAGCCAGAGGTTGCTGTGTATGTCGAAGGGCCCGCGACCAAATGCGGGGACTAGACCAGTTATAGTTCAAAGCTCGAAGGGAACAAGTCGTCGCTATCTCTCTTAGCTGCCGCGAAGGCTTCCAAGATTGCAATCTCCTCATCAGTAAGATCGGTCTTGCTGGCAAAAGTGTCTACAAAACAAGCATGAGAAAGTCAAAAAAAAAAAAAAAGGGCGAGCTAAATCTATACTCACCTAGAAGGTAGACAAAAGATTGATTCTTCAAATTGTACAAAGAAAAGCAGGTGACATAAATCTAGTGGGACTTATAATCCCCATATTGGACTTAATGCTACTCTTGGGCAAGCAGTGCTTATAGGGAGAGTTACGAGCTGAAACGTAATACATCTTGTCCCTATGCTCGGTTTGGCGTCCATGGGTCCCTTATGTTGACGTTCGAAAACAGCCAACTCAAAGATTCTAGGGCCCAGACTGCGAACGTGGTAATAAACGGTATTAATTAGAGTAAATGGATAGTAAATGAGATTTAAGGTTGGTATATTATAATAAAGGCGAAAGAATGTTGGTCGTGGCTGGCGAGATAGTAATGGAACAATCAATACAGAAAGGAGAGGGAAGAATGAATGCAAACACAAGATTTTTATGTGGGTTCGGCGACTGCGCCTACGTCCACGAGCCATTTTAAGGTAATTCCGACAGAATGACGGTATACTATATGCTTTCCTCTTAATACAGTAAAATCCTCCCCTATTTATAGAGGGAAAGAGATACAAAAGAGTATTGTATATGTTACAAATAATGGTGATTTCAACTAATCCTGACATAAACCATACTGCATTTATTGTAAAGGTAATGATTATTTCTTCCATGCACACGTCTGCATTTATTGCACCAGAAGAAGTCTTCTCTTCATTAAATGCATGGCTGCGGCATTGAATACTTCTCGGTAATTGTATAGGTGGTTCCGGCGTGAAATCAGGGGATTAGGCAGATCTAGCAACTGCTCTCTGAGAAAAAGTCTAGGGCAAGGTAGAACAGATCTGGTCTACCAATTGAGGTGCTGGGGTGATCTGACATGGAAATGAACTTGGAATTGCCTAGCAGCGAACCTGCTGTAGGTCGGCGGGATCTGTCTAGCGCGACCTCAACGAACTGGTTGCTCAAGCGATTTGAAGATAGGCTGAGATGGACCTTGGTATCACGCGAGGTAGAAGGCACTGGTTCTGGAGATAATCGCGAGCTCGGGGTCTAGCGAGCTTGTTTCTGCGATCTGAAGGCTGGGCCTTTTAGGCCTCTTGGCACTTGTACTCGTTTTAGGGCCCTTATACCTGTGACGAGGAAACAGGCATAACACATGCAAACTTAACTTCATACTTTATCCACAAAATTAAAGTGGATTAAAGTTTAAGAGAATTACAAGAAGCTTTTGAACTATAATATAAATTTATAAGCCAAACAAGCAAGAATGAAGGTGGACATTTTGATTACAAAGGTAGACATTTTGATTTTAAAGAAAAAAAAAACTCAAAAAGATCCACTTTAAAAGACCTAAAATTTGAAACTTTCCGAATAGATATATTTCAGTTTTTTAATTGTTTAAAATTTTACTCCAATAACAACCAAACATCACAAAATATATCTAAAAAAACTTTTAGGATTAAAAAACTCTTTTAGCAATTAGACACATTGTACCAAACATATGCTTAGTAAACTACAAATAGGTTACCAATTAATACAACTTATTTAATAATTTATAAGATTCTTTAATAACAATGCTTCAATTAGTTGTAAGTCATCCAACAGTTATAAATTTATTAGGTAACTTTACTCAATTCAGTAAGTTAATTAAACACTCTTTCTACTTCTACCATGATGTCATGAACTAACAATTATAGAATAATTAAAATATAAAATAATGCCAGAAGCATGCCTCCTTATTATTATTATTATTTTTTACTTTTTTCAATTTATTTAATTTATTTGTAATCAAATTAAATATATTATTTTCAAAAAATATTTCATAATAATTATTTGAAATTAAATTAAAATAATGTTTATTTTATTTAAACTTATTTAATAAATAGTTAATATTCTTTAATCCTTTTAATACTTTTTTTAAGGGTAATGAGAAAATTTTTTGAAACAAATAGAACTCGAGGTGTACATTTAATTTTTTTATTTTTTTATTAAACAAAGATTACACATGATGTAACGATTCAAATCTTAGGACATTGTAATGAATGCTTCCACCACCAAACCATATTGAGCGGTATATAGATCGTTAGATGGTGTAAACCGCAGGGGAACTTTATACGAATAATGAGGGGTATGTTTAAAACAAAAGTGGGATGCATATGGACTTTCTTCAGAGACTAGGGGCGTGAGTCTCACGTGAGACCATCCATCAGTCACCTAAAGCAAAAACCCTTCTCTCTGGTTCCTCTGTGACTCTCGCTAGGGCTTTACACTTCCATCTCAGTCTACTCCAAGGTACCATCTCTTTCTCTCTATACATTTGTGCTTTTCATTTTTTTTTTTTTTTTTTTTTTTTTTGCATTAAAATCTGAAATGGGTGTCAAAAAAAAATTGAAACCTGAATGATGTTTCTGATTGAAAAACTAAATCTTGTTGTATAAGTATTGAAGACTGTACAGCCGACTTTCTCTTCGTTGGCCTCCGGTTTGGCCGGTGATGGAAAGTTGTCGAAGTTTAATCATGGGTTTGGTCTGTTAAATGTTGTTTGGTTGGTGAGAAAGTTTAGGGAAATTTTGACAGAAAGTTCTGGAATGTTTCCTGAAATGTTGTTTGTTTGGCATTGCGTTGGTGAAATGGACTGGAGGCTCAATTTTTATTCAGTTGTATGTAGAATATGTCTGTTAGACCAATATGTTAGTAGTGGACGTAGAAGATGTTCTAAGTGTTACCAAGTGTAGATGTTTTTGAAATATATAATTTACATGAATCTACTTTTTGTGGAGTTTGCATTGGATTTGCAGCAATTATGCATTGACAGTAATATTACTTGTGATTCACACGCATAGATAAATCATTGAAAAAAGAGAGGAAGGTTTGATCTTTGGTTGTAGGTTCATCTCATGTGACTAGTTAGTGTTTTAAAAATCTAACAGAGGCAGACCTTGGCCACCTCATGGTCAGAGGTGCCTCGAGGTGACCGCCTTACGCCATGCAAACGTGGCAACCGCCCCAAGAGGCTGAGGCAGTCGCCTCAAGCCCATCTCAAAGCGAGGCGAAGGTGAGGCGGTATGGTCATATCCTAGAACTCTAAGCGAAAAATCATTGCTAGTGAGTAGTGACACCGATTACATCCTCAAAGATGATCCGCACTTGGCTGACTACATCCCTAATCTCCTGTAACCTCTACTCGCTGAGGCTTGACAACCTCACCTCACTTTTTGCCTTTTAAAACATTGCCTGGTTTGTTTCTTTCTTTTGCAAAAATGATCCTCAAATGTAGCAAGCAGATACTTTTGAGTGTGTTGGGCAATATGTTGAATCTGAATTACATGTATTTAATCTTCTATTTTTGCTATTGATTGCAGGATTTGTATGTTATCCACTGAGTGCTTGATATTTGGTATTTTGCGGGTTGAATTTTGATAAATTATTGGAAAATTTTGTACTGAATGAAAAGTTGGAAATGAGCTTAATTTCAAGGCTAAGGCATCATTTACCAAATGGCTTTTCTCCTCTGATATCATTGAATGTCTTTAACTTTGATGGATTGATATCTCGGGTCAATGGTACAGCATAGTCTATTTATTGGTGTTCCAATCCCAAACAAAACTCTGAATTATGCCTGACTGATGCAAAAGTAATCGAGTGATAACTGTGTTGTTGACAGGCTTGTACATGTAATACACCTCATCCTCTTGTATCAGCACTATCATTGGTTTAAATACCAACTTGTTATACATGGGAATGCCATCAAACGATAGGCCATCAAATGGTCCACTACGCTGCTTCACCTTTGATCCTATGGCAATAAACAATTAAGGAAGCTCCATATTCTTAAGTCTGAAACTGAATTCTCCAGGAGACGGATCATCATCACTCGCCCATGATGTTAGATATTGCTCAAAACCAGTTTTCAAGTTCCATCCCAGTTTCATGCCAATCAACAATGTGTCTGATGGGTAATCAAAGCTTTGCCACACAGCTGTCAGAGCTCTTGTCCCAGAGAACAAGGTTCCTAGAATCCGGAAGCTGAGCCACTGGATTTTACGGCACCTTTGATGAATTTGTAGACCAGATAATGCTCTTATTATTGCTGTGAAGAACAAGGTTTCCATCATCAGACATGACCAAAACTCCTTGCTTATCAGTTATTGGATTCCTTCTATTTGCAACCCAGACAACTGTACCAGGACTATGTTTGTACCATATTCCTAGGCACCAGTTGTTTGACTTTCCAGGAGTGAAGAAGCCTAGCTCAAAGCTTTCAGCAGCAGAAGCTAATGTTTCACGATCTCTGATAGATTGTGCTAGACCTGTGAAATAAGCTGCAATTGAAAAGTTCATGATGGATAAAAAGATCAATGTGCCAAAGTAGGTGAAGATTAAATAAAACCCCATTTAACACCCCCAGCTTTTCTCTCAAGTCTTTCAGCTTCTATTTATTTTCCTTCTTGTCTATTTTACAACTGTGTTAGGTATGGAAATCTATGTGTCTGCTGTTTCTACAAAATATGACCTCAGCTTTTTTTTTTCTGGAATTCAATGTCACTTGTCTGTCGTCCACAAACAACTACATTTAAAAGGGAGATAATTCTAATTTCCGACCTGTAGTTTGACATAATGGCCAAAAAACACCATGGTTTTTTAAAATCACTAAAACCCCATTTTTGATTTATAAAATATATTAAAAAAAAAAACCCTTTACGGTATACGAAAATGGTCAAAAAGCCTCTTGTCGTCAGCTTGGACATTAAAAGTCAATGGTCAACCGTTAAACTAGAAGGATAAAATGATTTTTTGACCTTATTTTCTTTTTTCTTTCAAAATTTAAGAATTTTGATCTCCATTGTATAAAATAAATAAAAAAAAATAAAATAATTTTACGGAGATTTAATACAATTAAAAAGGTAAAAAATATTTATTTTTTACTCCATTTCTTTTTCCCCATCCAGTTCTTTTTCTTTTTCCTAATGAAGTCTCGTCTTCATCTTTCACTATTGTCATCACCAAGTAAACGCCCCCAACAGCTTAAGTAACCTGTCTGATGAATTCGAGTTGGGTTGCCTTGGGACTAGGGCTTGTCGTAACGAAGCGATCGTGCCTCTAATGGCTTGAACAAGGGCAACAGTTCAAAGGTGGTTGTGGTGGATGGTGGGGAGATCAAAGGTGTTAGGAGACCCAAATCATGTTTGACGATCTGGGTTGCCTTGTGTTTGTGGTGACAGAGATGGGTCCTTCATCTCAATTTCTGTTGGATTTTTGTTTTTACAAGGTGTTTGGAAAGGGGTTTGTGTGGTGGCCGAAGATTTGGTATCGATTGGAAAGGAATTTGCAATACAATGGTCAATGGTTAGGGGATTGAAGATCTGGGTTCGAAAACCCAGATCTTTAACTTTTTCTTTTTCATTTTTCTTCAAAAATTTTAAATTTTGATTTCTCCAGATGTGGTAGGTGTTTGATCTTGGATCTCCACGGAGATGGAGATAGGTGGAGATCTTCATTTTTCTAGATTGAGGGCGTAGGATTTCCACCCTTCATTTTTCTGGGTTAATGGTGTGTTTTTAGGGTTTTCAAGACTAGAAACCTAGAATCTAGCTACCGAAAACCCTAAGTTTCAAATGATTGGATTTTTTTTTTTAATTTTAAGTTTCTTTTTAAATCATTTTTAAATTTAATCTGGACCGTCTATTATAGATGACGGACGATGGAGATTAAAAAAATTGTTAATAATTTTTTTTTTTTTATAATTAAGGGCAATTTCATCTTTTCACACATTGTTAATGTCAGACCCTATTTTTCACTAACAGAGGTAATAGAATGGGTAAAATAGAATTTGCCCAAACTACAAAGGGATACTTAGCAATTAGATCAAACAATAAGAGGGATAATAGAGTTATCCCTTTAAAAGACTTTTAGCATCAGATTTGTCATAACTTGTGGGAAGTTAGATATACTGTGGCAAAGCTTTAACTACCCTTCAAATATACCTGGAATGAAGATTGGTTATAGTAACTGAAAATTAGTCGTTTGTTAATGAATTTTCTCGAGAAAATTAAGATAATGAAAGGAAATCCCAGAGACTTTTAGAAGAGAAAGTTTTATAACATTGAGTTTGTTACAATGAGCACACGAAATCACATGACTATTGCGCTGTTTTTATATAGTCCTTTCTGTACAGCCGTATTAGTATTTGTTCATGTTTCACTTATCCTAGACCACCCTACCCAATAAGATAAGGATTTCACCAACTTTACAATTGTGCACATAATAAGACTACCCAATTATTAAATTTGATGTCTCCATTCATTTCTTAGTACACACCACCATCAACTGTTGCAAAGGCTTTCCATCTCTTGGTTTAAATTTTGATCATTTTAAAGATACTGTCAAGTTCATTTTCACTTATTTTCTTTTTGTTAAATATTTATGTAATTTGATTTCAAAACTTGGAATCATCAATTTATATTTTATTGGTGCAAATTGATATGAAGTGAAATTGAAACCAACAATCATAAGATATACATTATTGAAATATGTTTATAGCTAATGTTTTAAAGATATTTGATGAAAAATAAGTCCTTGAATCTGCATTCTATATAGCCCAACAAAAAGCTCCAAGCAAACCACTATCAAGAATTTCTACTTGCCATCCAGTGTAGTTATACTCATTGCATTGGTTGTTTGAGATTTTCCTTTACTTAAAGTTGAACTTGAAATGAAACTTCTTTCTATGAAGAAACCTGGCTCTTTAGGCTGAGATAACGCAGTCCCTCATTGGCCAACATGAAAACTACAGATGACATATCTGGTCTGTCGTTTGGAAACGTTTGAACACATAATAAACCCACTTGAATACATCTAAGAACTTGAGATTCAATGAAGGAACCTTCTAAACACGTATCCATTAATTCCAAGGCCCTCTCATTATTCCACTGCACCCATGCCTGATAGATGCAACAAATATTCTTGTTTATTCTCCACAAGTGGAAAATTGATTAAAATAAAAATAAGCATATCACTATTTCTACTCACATGTCCAAGAAGATTTCGGTTGTTATTTGGATGGAAGAACCCTCTATTCTTTTTGCCACTTACTACCTCTAATAGAAGCACACCAAAGCTAAAAACGTCAGACTTTAATGAAAATGTGTCATTGACAGCATACTCCGGAGACATGTAACCACTGTATTAAAATATACAATATATAATTTTTTTTTAAATAGTAAAAAGAACATTTACGATTATAGTAAAAAAGTTTACTATGTTCCGGCGACTCTATTTGTGTTTCCTTCTTTTTTATCATTGCTAAAAATTCTTGCTAGTCCAAAATATGAAATTTTAGGATTGAAGTCATTATCTAGCAAAATATTGCTTGTCTTCAAATCTCTATGAATGACTTGAAGTTTCGAATCTTGATGAAGGTAAAGAAGTCTTCTTGCAATCCCAATAATAATGTCAAACCGCTTTCTCCATCCCAAAAGTTTGCTTCTCTCACAATCTGCACATCATTGCCAACTTTAGTAACTCTTACAATTAGAACGTTTTTATGTAATTTTTACTTTTAGCCTTGAGATAGAAAGCATTTAATTTAGATCGCAAATATGTGAAAGCTCGAGCATATAAAATAGATATGACTAGGTAAATAGATATAAGGTTAAAAGGTGCAACCAAAAATGAAATAATCCAAGCTTTTGTTGGGCATATATTCATAGACCAGCATCCTTTCATCCCCATGTATACAACAGCCAAGAAGTCCAACAAGATTCCTATGTTGAAGTTTGCCGATTAAAACTACTTCATTCTTAAATTCTTCAACACCCTGTCTCGAATTTTTTGAGAGTCTCTTCACTGCAATTTCTTGTTTTGTATAAAGAATTCCCTATATATTATAATCAAATTTCAAATTAAAAAGATATAAAAAGCACCATCTACCTTCAAGTGAAGTAATAGATAAACATATAAACATTATTACCCTATAAACAGAACCAAATCCGCCCTTGCCAATCAAGTTGGCTTGCGAGAAATTGTTAGTAGCAGCAACAATGGTACAAAAATCAACTAAAGGTACTTCTGCTTCATCTTCCCTATTCTCCAGCCCTAATATATTAACCAAAGATTTAAATATCCAATGTTAAAAAATCCTTGAACTCAATGCTAAAATTGTATGACATGATAAACAATTGAGCGAAGTCGGAGGGAGATTTTACCTATATTCTTTTTTTTCTTCCCAACTTTTAGTTTGTAGAGTACCAATCCCAATGAAAACATCCCAACAATGATTGCAACCATCACGATGATCATTATTCTTTTCTTCTTATTCAAATAATTTATTGATTCTGGGACATGTAAATCAAGAAACTTAAATCAATTTTAATTTGAAACTCATTTTTGTTTCTCCTTAAAATTTATACAGCACTTTTTTTCACATCCCAATCTAATATATTATCAATCTCCTAACTTTATTTTCCTTCCCAATAATAACTTTACAAGGGAATAGATAGAAAAAGACAAAGAAAGAAATTATTTCTATTCTTGATTCTCTTGCAAATCAACCAAACCTCATACATGTATCTTTCGATTTGTGTTAGTTTTTACTTAATTGTTCTCTTAAAAGGCTATAAACTGGAAATGGTTGTCAATAGCTACTATGAAAAGTATTGGGCATTTGAGGGACCCGAACCTACAACTATTAAACTTTGATACCTACACCTAAATTTTAATTAATCATAACAGAGGCAACAATAAATCAAATAATAAAATTACCTAGTTCTGAGGCTGGAACTCTCAAATAGAAATCCTGTCCCCAAGTGGATCCTGCAAGGCATTCTCTGATATCAATCAGTTCCCCAAACCACATCAAGCAGCCACTGCCTCCTTCTCTCACATCAGAATTTGCATAAGCTTTACATGAACAGTTTTTGTAGCATTTAGCCTCACATTCCTTGAGATTCATGCTAGTGTTCGACCAATAACCGTCAGGCACCTTCGTCCGTGAAAGCTTCAGAAACCTTTCTCCGCTCGGGCATTCTGCTGGCAATTTCTCTATGCATTTGCTTGACCCTGTATTCCATGCGTCTTCTTCTTCGGGTACAAACCCCTTCAAACATTCACAAATTGGTGTCTTGCTATTTCTGCAAATATGATTAGGACCACACACTGCATAATTGTCACACGCGTCAATCGGCCAATGGTACAGCATAATCCATTCCTTGCTGTTCCAATTCCAAACAAAACGATGAAGTATGCCTGATTGATCTAAAAGTAATTGAGTGATAACTGTGTCGTTGGCAGGCTCGTATGTGTAAAACAACTCATCTTGTTTATGCACTAACATTGATGTATATACCAACTTGTTCAACATGGGAATGCCTGTAAACTGTTGACCATTCCATGGTCCACTTCGGACAAGTTTTTTCGATCCTATGGTAACACATAATTGAGGAATCCCTTGGATGTCAAGTCTAAGACTAAAGTCTCCAGGATACGGATCATCATCACTCCTCCATGATGTTAGATATCGCTCAAAACCAGTTCTTAAGTTCCATCCCAGTTTCATGCCGGGCAACAATGTGTTTGATGGGTAATCAAAGCTCTGCCACACATAGCTGTCGTTTCATGCCGGGCAACAATGTGTTTGATGGGTAATCAAAGCTCTGCCACACATAGCTGTCAGAGCTGGTATCCCTAACAACAAAGTTCCCAGAATCCAAGAGCTGAGCCACCGGATTTCTTGCCACCTTTGATGAATTTGTAGACCATATAATGCTCTTATTATTGCTGAGAAGAACAAGTTCTCCATCATCGGACATGACCAAAACTCCTTGCCTATCAGTTATTGGATTCCTTCTATTTGCAACCCAGACAACCTTACTAGGATTAAATTCGTACCATATCCCTAGATACGTGTTGTTTGACTTTCCAGCAGTGAAGAAGCCTAGCTGAAATCTTTGGGAAGCAGAAACTAATGTCTCACCATCTCTGATAGATTGTGCTGGACTTATGGTGTCAGCTGCGTTTGACAAGATCATACTAGATAAAAAGATCAAAGTGCCAAAGTGGGTGAAGAATGGAAGGTATCCCATTTAAAACTTCCCAACTTTTCTTTCTTGTTTATTTTAAACGCCTTAAAGCATCAAAATTCTGTGTTTCCTATTGTTATTACAAAATGTATCCTCAGCCAAGTTGCGAAATTCAGTGTCATTTGTCTGTGGTCCATAGACAATTACTTTTGAAGACTTTAGCATCAGAATTGTCAAGTTTGTGGAATTTTGCAAAATGTCTTAGTCTTCCAAATTCCTTAGTGTTAATCCGTCAC
This sequence comes from Litchi chinensis, assembly GCA_019925255.1. Classification (NCBI taxonomy): domain Eukaryota; kingdom Viridiplantae; phylum Streptophyta; class Magnoliopsida; order Sapindales; family Sapindaceae; genus Litchi; species Litchi chinensis. The sequence continues at coordinate 10,354,822 of CM034469.1, read as the reverse complement.
CAAGTTCAAAGATTCTTCAAACATTTTGTACAAGATATATTTTTCTTTTATAGTAAAACACTTCGTAGGCAGATATTCAAAATTAATAAAAAAAACATAAAGGAATCTCTTTGGGTACATCTATGTTATCGATATATTACAAAAAAAAAAAAAAAAAAAAAAAGGGTGATTACATTTTAAAATTGTTGATTTAATTTATTATTATAATTACAACTAAATTAGTCAGATTATATTTATAATAATCAACAGACATAATCATATTTATTAATTGTAATTTAACGTATTTAATTATAATCATACGTAATAAAGATATAATAAATTACAATCAACAGTTTTATAATGTAATAACTTTTTGTTTTCTTTTTTATGAAGTGAATCGGTATCTCAGGTGTATCGTAGAATGTGCCAAACATTAAATACACTTCATGCAAAATAAAGTATATGGAAAGCAAATTTGTGTGTGTGTGTATGTATCATGATTTTTTATTTTATTGAAAACTTGAAATTTCATACACGGACAATCGTCTTTTAAATATCAATGTTCTACTTGAAATTCATACTCATGTCTTCATAAAAATGAAAGTAGAGAAATCACATCTAAAAAGTACTTTGTTACAGCCAATCAATAGAAAATAATTGACATAACACTTTGTTTTTCAATCAAAGAAATTTTCTTGTAGTGAGGAGATTGCCCAAAACAAAATTACACTTTTAATTTAGCTCATACTAGCAAAAACATTCTTGACTACGCCTCTTGTGCCAATGCATAGAAATTAAAGAACACAAGGTTTTGGAAGCCCATTGCCTTGGCTTCT
>CM034469.1:10287005-10353507 GCA_019925255.1 Litchi chinensis | reverse complement strand
ACATAATCAATATTCTTTCTCAAAATATAAGGTCATATTATTTAAAACTTAATTCGTAATCTAAAACATTATTTAAAAGAATAAATCAATCATTTCCAATAAATAATAAACACTAAAATATAAATAATCAAAATTTAATAAATTAATTCAAAATCAAAACAATCACTCACATAACTCCTTTGCTCAAATTTAGATCTAAAATGGATTCTCATCCAATTTCTTATAATCCTAAAATACATAACTTAATTTAGAACTTATAGAAAAATTAATTAATTTTCTAGAATCCAAATCCTATTGAAATAAAAATATTTTCTGGATAATTCAGACACTCAAATATTTCGTTCACCCATTTGAAATATCCTTATCTTTCTTCTTCTCCCCTCCTGTTTCTTTTTCTTCTTTTTTTTTTTTTTTCTTTCTCATGGTTTGCTTCTTAGTTTCTTTTGCTATGCTATGTGAGTCAGTTGTGTGTTTGTAATGTGTTTTTCATTGAAAATCAATATACAGCTATCATATGACTTGGTCCACACACAGAAACTTTTTTCAACTCTCTTTTGCTTACCCACTTATGCACTTAACACTTGCCCATTTCTTTATCACTTTGACTTTTTTTTTTAATTATTATATATATATCTTTTCCTCATTTGTTCTTATCTCAACTTCTTTTTTTTTTTTTTTTTTTTTTTTTTTTTTTTGTGTGTGTGTTGGTGTTCATGGACCAATCCCATTCTCTCTTCATTTGATTTCATTTTTGATCTTTTGTCTCATGTATTGACCCATTACCACCAACACTTTTTACTTTATTTATTAAAATTACCATTGGTTTCGCACACCATGACACCAAACCAGCTCAGTCCTCCTTAGCTTCTCCAAGTCCTATTATTCCCCCTATTTATACAAAGTAAATAGTCACGTTCAATATTCAATATCACCTTCAATATTTCCTTGTTTTTTTTCTTGAATTTCTGATTGAATTTCCTTGTGAATTTTCTTGTGGGTCTGGTAGAATTTCCTTGTGAGTTTTTTGAATATTTATTTTGAATTTCCTTGTGAATTTGCGATAAGATCTTGTGGTTGTTGATTGGTGTTTGGTTGGTAAGAAAATGTGGGTTTTTTTTTTTTTTTGTTGGAGATTTGGGTTGTAAGGTTGATTAAACATGGGTGTTATGTTTGAACTAACGAAGAAGAAGAATTTATGTTGATGATGATGGATAACTATGTAAATTTATTTGGGTTCAAACTGATGATGATGTTGGTGATGATTGATTAGATAAAAATTGATGATGAATTGATAGTATGAGAATTGATGAAGAAGTTTGATGAAAATAATGCTGCCTTGATGGTATGAAAATTGATGAGAAAATTTGAAGGCGGTGCTGAAGAAGATGATAATCTTTTTTTTTCCCTGTTTTTTTCTTATTTTTTCCCCTTAAATCCCTATATATTCCTTTCTTTAAGGGTATTTTGGTCTTTTTGCTCAAATTGACTTTGACTATTTGTCTTAATTAATAGTTAACTTACGGCAGGAGAAGTTTTTGTTAAGTTTGTGAAACCTCGATGGAGGTGAGTGTGAGTTTTGTAAATATCATTAGTTTTGTGTAATTATGCCAAATCTCAGAGAAGTTTGTACAATATGCCCTAATGATTAATAAAAATGGTACTCTCATTATTCAAAATAATAATATTTTAATTTATTTGGTATAACATATTTTTATGTTATTAAGGATATGATGAGATATAATCTTCTTTGTATTAAAAGTTAATGGAGATCATTCAGCAAATTTAAAAGATTCATTAAATGCAACAACATATTTTTTCATAAACATTTTATCGAAATAATTATCTCATTTGCTCCTTAAAATTGTTATCAAATCATTTTAAATTATAAAATAATCAATTTTGAAAGTATGAAGCATCATTTTCATACTAAAATTATTAATTATATTGATTTTAATTTCTTAGAACGTAATACCAAATAGGGTCTTAAGCTACCACACACTACAAAACTTACATTTGTAGATAAAAACAAAAGTTATTATAATATTTTGATTTGATAGTCCAAAAATGCAATATTAATATTAAGTTTTACGTGGGGCTGCATACATAGTTAGTAAATCAATATCTAACAAAAAAGGAATAATAGAAATAAATAGATGATAATTACGTGTTATAAAATTTTGAGACTTAAAAATTGAGTTCACATTGGATCTTGACTACTGGAAGTCTTTACTCTGAAGACTTAAAAATTGTATATAGAATAAATAACCAACGTGGTCTTTACTCCGAAAGCTTTAGTATGCTGACTACTAAAAGTCTTGCAAAGACTTGCTTAGAATTGCATATTATGAATTATCCTGCTAAACTACTTGGTGGATATCATCCAAGTTACAAAAAACTAGTTCATGAACATCTTTACTATTTTAATAAATCTAACAAACCTCTTTTTAATCAATGGAAAGTTTCGATAAAACAAGCAGCAATATGGTGTGTGTTGCTGTAAGATTGAAATTGGAAAGGGTTCAATCCTTACTGACAGCAGTATTTTAAGAAGCCAAGGCAAATCGGCTTCCAAAACGTAGTGTTCTTTTTTTTTTCTTTTGAATACATGAACTGTAATTGGGACAGACCTAGGGGACATCCGGGATCAACCGAGATAGGACACTAGTGGCACGGTCCGGGGGACTATTCCCAATTGAGAGACCACTACCCATACGGAGGTGGGAGGAAAGACCCACACTAGGGTGGGAGAGCTACCCACACAATTGGTGGGAGATAAGTATATTTATATATTATTATTATTATTATTATATTAATATTAGAATATATATATGTACAGCATGGGTGTCGACCCCTGCCCCTGGCAAAGGAGGCAGGGGTTGGTCGCTGGCGCTACCAATGGCGCCAGCGGCCAAGTGACAAAACGCAGTGTTCTTTGATTTCTATGCATTGGCACATGAGGCATAGTTAAGAATTTTTGCTAGTATGAGCTAAAATAAAAGTATAATTTTGTTTTAGGCAATTATGACAATACGAGAAAATTTATTTGATTGAAAAACATAGTGTTAAGTTACTTGTTTTGTATTGGTTGGATTCCATAATAAAATGCTTTTTTAGATGTAATTTCTTTACTTTCATATTTTTTATGAAGATATTAGTATGAGTTTCAAGTTGATCATTGATATTTAAAAGACAATTATACGTAAAATAAATTTTATAAGTTTTTAATTTAATGAAAAAATTAGGATACATACATACTCACATAAATTTGCATTTTATATAGTTTATTATTTAGCATCAAGCGTATTTTATGTTTTTATTAATTTTGAAAAATGTCTACAAAGTGTTTTACTATAAAAGAAAATTATATCTTCTAGGAAATGTCTAAAAAAGAATTACAATAAAATATATCTTTTGAAAATTATCTGAAAAGTTTTAACTAAAAAAATCTTTTAAATTTTTTCAGAAAGGTTTTACTTGAGAAGATATTTTTTAAATTTACTTGGAAAGCATTAGGGGAATTTAATTTTATTTAAAATTTATCTTTAAAAATTTTAAAAAAAAAAAAAAAAGAAAGAAAGAAAGAAAGAAAGAAGGTTGGAGAGAAAGGATTGAACTCTTGAAGTTTTTAATTCCTTGAAAAAAAAATGAAAAGTTGAGGCATGAGACTTAGGGGAAAGAAAGAGATGTGGAGGTAAATTGGAGGAAAGAGATGGTAGAAAGAAATTGGAAATTGCAAAGGCTGGTTATATCTTTCATGTCGAGTTTGGATCAAAATATTTTATATTATTTGGTCAGGTTTGGGTTAAATACTTTTGGCTTGATTTGATTGGATTACTCACGTTATTATATTTTAATCGAGTAATATTAGACTTCCTAAATATTTTATCTAAATAATATAGTATAAAAGTTGTCAAGATCTTATTAATTATTGCATCATCTCATAATTTACAAGATCTTGATAACTTACATGTCACATCAATTAGACATATATTTAGTCAAGATATTTGAGAAACCTAATATCACTCATTTTAATCATACATGTTAATGTTGTTGTTGTTGTTGTTGTCATTGTTTGTTTTTAAGTGTTGTGCATTACAATTTTATTTATTTAATTTTATTTTTTAAGTTTGTGTCTGAAATACACATACTTGTAAATAATTAAGATGCCTAAATTGAATTATATTTGGAATTATTTTTTAAAAATATTGACACTTCTTCACTAAAGCTAACGAATTTTGTGTTCTTTAAATTATTTTAGTATCTCTACTTTATGTTCAAATTTAAGATTTATTAGTTTTCTACGATTGAATTCACGTTTATTTGTGAATTTAATAAATGTTAAAATTTTAGTATGTGTTTGAACTTAAGCGTATGCAGAAATGTAAGAATATTTTTTAATTTAAATTGTTATATTTAAATAAAAGTTAAAATTTACATTTAAGTGTATTTTAAAATATTTTTTAAAACAAATTGGGCTAAAACATATTAGGTATTGACACTTTCCCCCAAACAGATCAGGTTTTAAGCGAAAATTGAAATTCATTTAAGTCATGGGTCAGGTATAGGGCACTCACTCAAAATAGGTTTCAAGTTTGGAGAGAGCCAATCCAACCCATTGCCATCTCTATCGGGGCTAGCTCTAAAAATGATATTATTATTATTAGAAAGAACTTCATTTTGGTCTCTATGTTTTTAGAAAACTTTTTGTTTTTAAATGCAAATCCATTTTATAGCAATCATGGTTCATTACATTTCAAAAAGTTATCAAATTAGTTCATCTAACATGATATTTGACAATCAATGTAAAAAAAAATGGTAAAAGACTGTTTTGCTCTTAACTTTATATATACTTTTAATTGTTGCTTTCATTTAATTTTTTCAAAATTTTTTTCCATTCAATACATGTCCTTGTATCACCAAGTAGTGTTAAAAGATGAAATTACCCCTATATGTGTAATGTTTGACATCTGTTGACTAATAATAGGAACTAATTTGATAAGTTTTTAAAATGTAAAGGATCATAAATGCTATAAACGGATTCACATTTAAAAAAGATAAGTTTTCTCAAAACATAAGGATCAAAATAAAGTTCTCCTTTATGATTATTATTTTTAAAGCTCGAACGTTATCAAAGGTCATAATAAATTAAGAAAATTACTCACACAACTTGGAATATATGTTTAGCGAGAATTGAGCCCTCAGCTTATTAAAGGATAAAAAGGTACGCAATTATACATTTCAAGATGTGATGCTTTTATTTTTATAACAATATTTGTGCAATACCATAAATATCATTTAATTTTATATGAATTTTATTTTAATCCCTTTAAATATTGTACGTTATTACATTGACCCTTTTCAGTGGATTTTTCTAACTCCATCCTTTGTATATCTCAAATTATTATAATTTCTCTTGTATATATAAAATTGTTATAACTCCATGTAAAAGAGGTTGTGTTGAAATCATGCCTCAATCTCAAAAAATATCATAAATTTAAAAATAAGTCGCATAAAATGTTTGGTTGTAAATGTGATTGCGAAACTCTAAATGTCTCCTCCTAGGCTCCTATGTTGCTTTTGTTCTCAAGCAATATCAAACCATTGCATTGATTTTCAACATAACATCACAATCGTTATATACTGATACTTGTTCTAAAATATAGTATACAATACAATACTTTGAATATCATCTAACAATAAACTTGAAAAGTATTTACTTATAAAATAATCTGATTGATTATTGAGATTAATATGAAAACATTTCCAACCAAACAACTTTTTCAAGAATGTTCTCTGCTCCTCTGATTTGGAAGACAGATTTCTAATTAAATTCTCTATCAAACATCCCTCAACTACTCAAATGATCACTATTATTGGTACTGGTTGATAAAAGTAGAATGTTTGTGACAGTTCAAATCCTGAGAGATGCACACATTATTATAATTCCCTGGAGCTTATGAGTACAAATCCATCTACTTGTAAATTTTGCAAACTTGAGCTGGTTGAAAGGTTACACAGTACAGTGACTTCAAAGGTTCAAGAATATGGCGATACCCCAAGCAACGGCTCCAGGCTGGCCAACTGCTGGCATAGAAACCTGTATACTGATTCAATTGTCATTGCAGCTATTCAAACGACAACACCTATTCTCTGCAGATAAAGAATCACTGCCTAACTTGGAACTTTTAAAAGCCTAACTTAATTATGGAGTTTTGGAAAGTGTTTGCTTTACATGGTAACTCCACATTGTATTTAGAGTAAAAATGATTGGAAACATGAGATATGCAAGGAGATAGGTAGAGAGCTTGTCAACTTTAGAACATAATTACTTGAGTATGGTTGCAGTATGAGAATTGTAGCAACCTTGCGGCAGTCATTTCTAAAGACTGACAAACATACCTTAGGACCAAAGATGCTGCAAGAGGCAATAAAGGTTGGCTTGGTCAAATGGCAATCGGAACTCATTTTTCCATGGTGTCGCAAGCCAGAGGAAGGAATGTATAATTGCTCAGACATCATCCTCTTCACGTTTTCTTGAACTTGACTTTGAATTTGCTTCAGCTTTGGCCTACCAGGACGAAATCAGTCCAAACCGAATTGATTTATCTAAATTCCCTTTGCTGATCAGCATAATGAAAACTAACAAAAACAAATAAGAAAAAATCATTATGGTGGCGACAAGTAATAGTACATAACGAAAGTATCTACCCCAAGAGTATGACCATTGCAATGACTTGGTAGTCCTGCATACGGTCTGAAATGCTGGTAGTGCTTCCTTGTTCGAGCAGCACTTGTGACAAAAACACTTGACCTTTTATGGCAGGAAGGTGAAACAGCACACTAACTGTCTACAACATTCAATGCATGAGACTCAAACTAAGATGATAATACTCAAAGGTCTTTCAATTGTTACACAAAGGAGCAGAGAAACAGCCAAATAAGTTTACATATTATACGAGCCTTTTATCCCACATACCTTCCACGTGTACCATAATTAATTAAAAAAGTCTCTTGTCTTATCAATTTGGATTCAGCTATCCCAGTATATCTTCAACTCAATACATCAATGTATAGTCACTAGATATAGAAGATTATAATGGTCTTACATTGACCTTAGTATGTTAAAACAGAGAAAAGCTGTCATCTTTTAACAAATTCAATATGTACGATGAAATCATTTGAAACCGTAAACCCAAACTTATGCAGTTTTGTTAAGTTTGAAGGATGCCTCCATTCTGTCCTGAAAGTTGAAGCGTGCATCTTGGTGTGATTAGGGCTCTGAGTTTGGCTCTAAATGTATGTTGCACCCCAAAAATAAATAAATAAATAACTTCTACAAAGTAACATTTGCATCAATCGTTAAAATTACAACATATAATGAAAAAATTACCGTATCAAGAAACAAAGGCTGATTTCCTTCTATGAATATGTGGTTGGTGCTCTTATAAAGTTCAAAATCCCATCTCTCCCCACTTTCATGGCGCCCACTCGTAATCCAATCAACAATGACCAAACTTGAGTCTGAAACCACTCTAAAAATTTGTTTCTGAGAATATCTTGCTGTGGAAAAGCACATCACTGGATCTGGAATCACAGCTAAAAACACATCACTCCCGATTCTTGCCTACTGCATGGTAAAAACTACCCACTGTCACTTGGAACCATTAACCATACCAATAGTCAAAAAGTACAATTTCATATGAAATTTGTGCATAATAGGGTAAACCAGGTTTTATATTGCTTTGTGGAACTTCCAACACTCCATCTAGTCACAACTATAATTTCTTCCTTCAAGATCAAGTCATGACACTACAAGTAAGAACAATGACCAAGATAACGAAGTAAAAAATATGTTATAAAAACCATGTTAGAGCATAGCTTTGTGTTTGAGTCTTGTACAGGTTCGCATGATGTACTAGTCTCTTACTTTGCTTTGCGTTATGAACTATTCAGATACGGTTGTCGTTTGCACCTGTTTGATTCACAACATGTAAACACTAGCACAATTCTATATAAGGAGCTGCATTCGATGGATAAAAATAAGGCTTTTGGCTTTGAGCTTAAATCACTTTCTAAAATCTAGTCTAGAGGCTAGGATTTTCCCAAAGTAATCCTATTTAAATTGTCATTTTTCCATCACTCTCAATCAGTGAAAATAGGTAGAAATACGGATACCACACCGACCTAGTATAAGATCCTTGGTATGATATGAACCAAGGGGTGGATAACCGTATTAGCAAGAACATGAATTCACATTTCTGGCCAGCAGCAAATATTGAAGAACATGACTGATCTTTTAGAAAACATGTGCAGACTGACACACCAATTGTTAAGCTCACAGAAAGATTCAATCTTGTACTTTTAAATGAGACAAACGCCTTGCATTATTCATCAAGTACAGGCTCACTTCATTTTATAACTTTAAATCAATTAATGATGTCAAAATTAAAAACAACTGGACACTAAGATAAGCTTAGACAAAAAGCAAAACCACCAAGCAATGATTTGATGTATTCTCCATAGATTAGCATACTATAACACCAGCAATGAACACAAGACAATTACCTCCAAGATTTGCTGAGAACACTTAGATCCAAGAGACTTGTATACCTATTATATCATCATAATAAAAAAGTTTAACAATTTTATATATATATATATATATATATATATAACAGCAAAATGCAATTTCCAATACCTTAGTGGAAGCCTGAGTAGTTAAAGCAGCAGTGCAGGCATCTGCAATGCTGAAATGACATGAAATGGAGTCTCCCTACAACAACAACACATACTAATACATGAAAATGAAGGCAATGGATTCAAAAGCAAATGGGAATGATTGAAAAGAGATGATGGAATGGAACATACAGAGACAATGCCACCACCATAAGTGAGGGAGTAAACCCAAACAGCATCAGCTTCTGAAGAACCCACCTGCACCTCAAATGCAACTTTATAATATATAAATATGTAATACAACATAGAGAGACATAGAGTAGAAGAGAAGAAGTGAAAGCACCTTATTGGGGATGATGAATTTGAGTGGATACTTGGAGAAGCAGCTTGTCACAGTTGACTTCCCTCCCACTTTCTCCACTGCCAACCTTCCTGTTTGTGCCTCCACCATCTCTCTCTCCCCCTCTCTCTCTGAGACTTACTGCGCTGCATTTTGACTCCTTCACTGGGCCGGCCACATATTGTTATACAATGAGTCACACTAAATCCACCCCACTTCTTTTTGGATAAAATCCATTTTCCAAGTATGGTGCCAGGGTGCTACTTTTTTACATTTTTAAATAATTTTAAATTAACGGTCTTGATACCGAAAAAACTTCTTTTATTAGACTATCTCACAGCTGATATGATGAGATGAACAGATGAAAAAAATAAAAGAAAAAAAAAAAGGCCAAAGGAAAAAGTAAGTGAATAAGAATTTGCACTATTTTATTGGTTTGTTTTATCAAATCAATTGTTCGGTTGTGAGACGGTCTATTAAAAGATCAGTGTTAAAGTTATAAAACAAGAATGTTTAATGAAAAATTAGTGCCAACCTTATAAATACAAAAACAAGATGGATAATTAGTTGGCTAAGAAAAACAAAGCAAAAGAGCCCATCCCTTTATTGCTCTAATTTGGTGGGAAATTAGTTAGGATGATCATCTTTATAATAGTTCAACTCAATTAATTCATTCTAAAAAATGATAATCCAGCAATATAAATTTTCAAATCAATTTGCATGCAAACTTAGCTTCATACTTTATCCACAAAATTAAAGTGGATTAAAGTTTAAGAGAATTACAGGAAGCTTTTAAACTAAACAAGAGTGAAGGTGGTCTTCAAAACTTACTACTCAAGAAACATCAAACTAAATAATGAGATAAAGAAGCATAACTTTATTCAGATTATTTCTTTTGGGACTTTTATCAAATAGTTTGTATGCTCCAACTATTTGTCTAAACTAAACAATTAAAAAAATAAAAAAAAAAGAAGATATTTAGATGATAAGGTGTGACATAACAGTGAACTTTAGGAAACATACCCTCGAATTGCAAATTTTAATAGCTGTTTAGGTCCAATTTTTGTAATGTTTTAGTATTTTAATTGATTAAAAAAAAAGTGGCATTTAAATAATGTAAAAATAGTATTATAAATTTATCTCTTTATTACTTCTATTTGTCCAAGATGTTGTGCTTTTGACTACGGAAAGATTACTTCTAATGATCTCAGGAAATGTGGCTGCAACTGAGAGAAGATCAATTTTGCATTTCACGAATTAACTATAGTAGTCTCTTTCCATTTTATAAACATTGAATAGAGCACAGCATGGATCAGAAATCTCTATTAGATGCCAATGATCTCTAGACTCTCCAAAGTGCATAAACCTTCTTGCTATGATAGCCGACAAGAATTGCATGCATTGGCAATTCGTGCCATTTTTCTTCATCAATGTTGGATTACTCTTGAACAAACACATAGGGACCTAAAGCATTTTATTTTATAATTAATTTTTCAGGTGCAATATTTTAGGTGACACCTTACTTTTAGTACTCTCGAAGCGTAATCTTTACGGTACGTCCTTTAGGTGATATTGTTCCTTGATGTGACAAGCCAAAAAGCTGCTCTTTAAAGTTCCTCGTAACCATCATTCAAGTTCAAAATCTTACATGAATTACTATGTTGTTCCAATTTTCACGATAAAAGCATAACTATTGCATTTACTGTCCCACAAAGATGCCATTGGTACACTTCCTCAACCTTAAAAAACTATCGGGTTCCTCTTGGAAAGCCACTTATTATGTGTATTTTTTGGATCAAGCTATTGAGCTGATAAAAATCTAATAAAAACCTAACAAGTCAACCCAATACAAAGGCCCAGTTATCAATTCCAAGCTCAGCGAGCTCTATAGCTCATGTCAGTTAGCTCGTTTCATAGTCAGACTGCAGATCGTTATGTAGTTCGCTTCATATATAGTTCACTATTCAACGAGGTCCAGCTCGAGGTCGCTCAAAGTATTGAACAGTTTGCCTAGTGGACAATTAATACAGAATCTTCTAAAATAGACAGTTACCCAATTTGATCGTGATTCTCTCACCAAAAACGGAAGTTAATTCAAATTTGAACTCAGTCAATGTGATCTCGAGATTTATGGAGCAATTACCTGATTTAACTCCAATCGATCAGGAAACATAATTAATTTGTGATTCTTTTTCTATTTTATATCTTCCTAATCTGTAACGTCCATTTCTCTATAAATAGGGACAAAAATCATTGTAAAGAGACGATACAAGTAATAACATATTGTCATTCTGCTGAATTATAGAGAGACAATCGTGGACGTAGACGCACTCGCTGAACCACGTAAAATCTGTGTGTTGTTTTTGTTTTTGACCATCTATCTTTTGTTTTCTCCTTGGTTTTCGTGTTGTTTTGTATTGATTGTAGATATTGGGTATTGAATTCTCGTCGACCAGAAAATCACGTCGACATTTTGACGCTAAAAGGAAGGCTCAGACTGCAATTTGTCTTGTATCAATCTCTCAGTTTTCAATAATGGCAAGAACTAGAACAACCAAGTACCTGGACTCACAGGTTGACCAGGTAAAGAGCCGGACTAGTCACCATCAGCAGGATACGCAGCAGGTGGAAGGTGCATCCATGCATGCAGCAGGTACGTCATATGGTCAGGCAGCTGGTGCTACAGCAAGCATGCCGCTTTTGTCTTCTTGCCAACCAGCTCCAATCACCCCAGTAGTTGATGGGCAACAGGTGTGGTATCAGAGGCAAGAGGCGTTGGAGCTCACGGTTCGACAACTTATAGAGGCTTTCAATTTATTGGTGTAAGCCCAGACACAGAACGTGCCTAGGGTTGAAGCTGCTGTCCCGAGGCATGAAGTAATGCAGGTGCCTGAAAGGCCAACAAGGGAGATGTCGCGAGGCATGAAGTAATGCAGGTGCCTGAAAGGCCAACAAGGGAGATGTCGCGACCTGCCAGCTCAGCTCGCTCCTTTAATGCACACTCTAGAGCTGGAGATCACCCTATTCGGGATGAAAGAGAAGTTACGCATCTTGCGAGCCTGGTGATAAGGGTAAGTTAGGATAGAAGCAGACGGGTAGAAGCTGGTCATGACAAAGTACGGGCTACACCTCAGCATGAGAACGAGATGGATGAGCGACATGTAAGGTCGCATCGAGGTGGTGGCTCGTATAGAGAAAACCAGAGGTATGAACTAGAACCGCTCTCCTGGTCGCGATCACGAGAGGAGATATGGGCCTCGAGACTAGCAGATGGAGGAACTTCTTTAGAGGGTCCAACAGCTTGAGGCACGACCTGATGCCCAGGGCCAGCGTGAGCACTACGGAGAGAGGACTCCGTTTACAAGGGAGATCGAGACATAACCTCTCCCTCACAGATTTAAAGTCTCTAGCATCCAGTAGTACAATGGGAACATAGACCTTTATGATTACCTCGATGCCTTTAATGTCTAGATGGATTTGCAAACGAACAATCCAATGGTGAAGTGCCGCATCTTCTCGGCTACTTTAGAGGACATTCCGCAGACTTGGTTCAAGAATCTCCCAGCTCGCAGCATAGGAAGTTGGGAGGAGTGCCAACAGAAGTTCATTGGCAGTATAAGGCGTTGAGAAGGCAGTTTGCACCATCCTGCCACTTGGCTACCATTTTCCAACGTCAGGGTGAGTCACTGAAAGATTATATCACCAGATTTAGAAGCAAGGTCGTGAATGTTGAGAATCCATCAAACGAGAGCATATTGACTGCGATCTCAGCTGGGTTGCACAAGGATAGGAAATTGTATAAGAGCATTTACAAGTCCTTAGTGAAGGACTTGAGAGAATTTTACGAGCGAGCTACAAAAGAGATCAGGTGGAAAGAAACCTTCGGCCCAAAGAAGTCCAACCAGAAAAATGAAGCGGGCAGTTCCAGCCAAATGAAGAAGAGAAATAATGGCAGAAATGAAGAAGACAAAAATAATAGCTCAAATAATCATATTGCTAAAAAGGCAAGGAGAGAGCCTGGGAATGAGTGGCCTCAGCGTCAAGATCGCTATGAGGGTTACAACATCCTGTCAAACTCACAAGACATGATCTTTGCAGCGGAAAGAAACAGGGAAGACTTTAGAAAGCCCTACTCTTTGAGAGGCCCTGTTTAACACAGAGACAGGAGTAAGTTTTGTGCTATCATAATAAGGTCGTGTACAATACTTCAGATTATTGAACATTGAAGGATGCCATTGAAAAATTAATCAAGAGAGGTCGCTTAAGAGAGTACGTGGTGAGATATGCAGACTCGCGACCTCTACAACAACCTTAACAGTAACAGCCAGCACAGCAGTAACCCCAACGAGCTCTTGAGCCAGAACATAAGCTTGCAGTAAAAACTATTTTTACAATTCATGGTAGCCCCCATATTGCAGGTACTTCGAACAGGTCGCACAAGAGGTATGTCCGAGAGGCAAATCATACCTTACAGATCAGTGGGTCAGAGGGACCTGCCAAGAAAGCCAAGACGACTTCGGATGAAATTGTTTTCACTCAAGAGGATGCTAGAGGTGTGATCTGGCCACACAATGATGCACTGGTTATACTAGCTAAAATTAGCAACATGGAAGTGCGACGCATCATGATTGACACTGGGAGCTCGGTGAATGTAATGTACAAGAGCTGTTTTGATCAGATGGGGCTAGGAGCAAAGCAATTGAGACCATCCCCAAAGCCTTTATACGGTTTCACTAGAGATGCTGTTGTTCCAGTGGGCCAGATTAAGTTGCCGCTAACGCTCAGGGAGGCAGGTCGCTAGGTAACTGTGTTGGCAGATTTTTTTATTATTGACTGTCCATCAGCATACAATGTGGTCCTAGGAAGACCTTCGTTGAACGACCTGGATGCAGTTACTTCAACTAGGACCCTTACAGTCAAGTTTCCAACTTCCAACGGCGTTGGGTGTGTTCGGGGAGAGCAATACTTAGTCAGACACTGCTATGAGGATATTGTGAAGATAGGTGTAAGAGGAAAGAAAGTGAACGTGGTTTCAGGGGGCGAACCACGAGTTATGACTGAAAAGGAGGTTAGCCATGATCTTGACCCTCGCGAAGTAGATGCAGAGCGAGCCACTAGGCCAGTTGAGGAACTGGAAGACATTTAGGTCAGCGAGGTGGATCTTAAAAGATGCTTGAAGCTGGGAAGAGATTTAGCTCCAAAACTAAGATCCCAACTCGCTGACTTCCTAAAGGCGAACTTGGATGTGTTTGCATGGAATCACGAAGACATGGTGAGGATAAATCCCAAGGTGATGTCACATTGATTGAATATTGATCCTCATCACAAGCCAGTTCGTCAGAAGAGGAGAGCAATGATAGGGGAGCGCTACCTCGCATTGAAGGAAGAGGTAGATAAGTTACTGGCCAATAAGTTTATCCGAGAAGCTTACTACCTAACCTGGGTCGCCAATCTCGTGTTAGTGAAGAAGAAGAACGGGAAGTGGAGAACTTGTATCGACTTTACTGATTTGAACAAGACGTGCCCAAAAGATAGCTTCCCCCTGCTAAGGATAGACCAACTCGTAGATGCTACAGTTGGCCACGAACTCCTAAGCTTTATGGATGCATACTTGGGTTACAATCAAATCATAATGAATCCCGAGGACGAAGAGCATGCCTTATTTGTAACAGATCGCAGCCTATACTACTACAAGGTGATGCCATTTGGGCTGAAGAATGTAGGAGCGACCTATCAACGTTTAGTAAATATGATGTTTGAAGAATAGATTGGAAAGACCATGGAGGTCTATGTTGATTATATGTTGGTAAAGTCCAAGCAAATGGGTGATCATGTGTGCGATCTGGAGGCAATGTTTCAGATCCTAAGGAGCTACCAAATGAAGTTGAATCCACACAAATGCGCATTCAAGGTAACCTCTAGGAAGTTTCAGGGATTCATGGTGAACAATAGAGGAATTGAGGCCAATCTAGAGAAGATCAAAGCACTGATCGACATGAGGTCGCCTACCAAGGTAAAGGATGTGCAAAGCTTTAACGAGCAGGTCGCAGCATTAAGCAGGTTCATCTCGAAGGCTACCGATAAATGCATCTCATTTATTGATATTTTGAAGAAGGCAAAAAGCTTTGAGTAGACTGAATAGTGCGAGGTAGCTTTCCAACAGTTGAAGGAGTATATAGGACGAGCTTCACTCCTCTTCAAGCCCAGAGAAGGGGAAAAGCTTATTTTGTACTTAGGAGTGTCTCAGCAAGCTTTAAGTGCTGCTTTGGTGAGAGAAGAGAAAAAAACGCAGCTTCCAATATACTATGTAAGTAAAAGATTGTAGGATGCTGAAACTAGGTATTCGCAGATGGAGAAGCTTGCTTACTGTCTGGTAGTCGCATCTAGGAAGCTGCGACCTTATTTTCAAGCTCATACGATTGAAGTCCTCACCTAGTATTCGCTGAAGCAAGTTCTACAGGAAGGGGACACCTCAGGTTGCTTGTTAAAATGGCCAGTTGAGCTCGCTTAGTTTGATATTCAATACAAGCCGAGGACGGCTATCAAGGCTCAAGCTCTAACAGATTTCATTACAGAATTTACAAGACTTACGGATGATGAAGCTAAATCTTTTGAAGGTCCGTCCTGGGAACTTTATGTTGATGGGTCATTTAGCGAGCAGAAGGCTAAAGCTGGAATCTTGTTGATTAGTCCTGAAGGCCATAAGGTCCTTTGTACATTGAGGTTTGATTTCCAGGCTACAAATAATGAAGTAGAGTATGAAGCATTGCTTGCAGGACTGCGCTTGGCAAGAGAGATGCGGGCTGAGCGGCTAAGGATTTTCAACGACTGATAGCTTGTGGTTTGCCACATATTGGGGAAGTATCAGGCCAAAGGATTGAAAATGGCCACGTATCTTAAGAAAATTCATGAAATGTTAAGTACTTTTCAAAAGTACGAGCTGAAGCAGATCCCACGAACTTAGAATTCGCACGCAGACGCATTAGCTCGCTTGGTGACTACTCGAGATGCAGATTTCCTGGGGGCAATCCCAGTGGAGTTCCTACCAGTTTCAAGTACAGAAGAGAAGAATTCAGTGATGGCCATAACTGCGCAGCCAGATTCTTAGATGGGTCCGATTTTGAATTATCTGCAGGATAGAAAGCTACCAAGTGAAAAGTTGGAAGCACGGCGATTGCGAGCTAGAGCAGCTAGATATTGCATCTACGACAATGTCTTGTACAAGAATGGGTTTTCAGCTCCACTTTTGAGATACATTGATGGCCAAGACTGTGAGATTGTGATGAAAGAAATTCATGAGGGTTATTATGGTAATCACGCTGGAGGGCTGTCTCTAGCTCACCAGGCACTACGATAGGGTTTTTACTGGCCCACGATGAAGCAAGACGTCATTGACTTAGTTAAAAAGTGTGATAAGTGCCAAAGGTTCGCCCAGGTTCCACAAGCTCCACCAGCCTATCTCCAACAAATGGTGAGCCCGTAGCCCTTTGCAATTTGGAGAATGGACCTGATCGGACCTCTACCAATAGCTCATGGAAGATGCAAGTACACCATGGTCGTAATTGATTATTTCATCAAGTGGGCAGAAGCTAAGAAACTAGCAGAAATTTCAACGATAAAGATTGAAAAGTTCGTGTGGAATAATATTATTTGTAGATTTGGGATTCCTCAACAGATCGTGATAGATAATGAGACCTAGTTCAATGACATCCAGTTTCTTAGGTTTTGCAACGATCTCAAGATTGTTAAAAGCTTCTCAGCAGTGGCTCATCCACAAGCCAATGACCAAGTTGAAGCTGTAAATAAAATTATAAAGTAGACCTTAAAGATGAAGCTGGAAGCAAAGAAAGGAGTGTGGGTAGACGAGCTTCAGAAAGTATTATAGGCTTATAAGATCACAGCTCGCAGCACCACAGGCGAGACACCCTTTTCAATGGTGTGTGGATCTGAGGCTATGATCCCAGCAGAGCTAGAAGTAACCTCGCAGCGTAGAGCGACCTTCAATCCAAAAGACAATGACCAGCTGCTAGCAACAAACCTTGATCTACTTGAAAAAACAAAGGAAGCAGCACGGTTGAGAGTAGCAGTCTATCACCAAAGGATTGTGAGATACTACAACAAGAAAGCTCGAGTTCGAAGTTTCAATGCGGGAGATCCAACACTGCACCTTATTCTACCTAAAGCTCGCAAAGCCAGTGATGGGTCCTTAGGCCCAAATTGGGAAGGACCCTACATCATCAAAGCAAACTTGGGAAATGGAGCTTATCGTTTAACCAATATGAATGAGGCTGAAGTCCCTCGAGCTTGGAATGCTGAGCATCTTCATCCATATTATCGGTAACCTTTTTGTTACATGTAATTCAATCTTAAAGCTCCAATTTCCTCACATTATATGTTACTCTTAATGATTCATGAGTTCAAATTTCACAAGTCTACAAGCCAACGGGCTCCATCCTGATTAGCTCGTTACCAAGCTAAAAATAAATGAGTCTAAAAAGCAAGCAAGGTTACGTACCTCTGCATAGCTCACTAAAAATGAAAAGAGCCTAAAAAGCAGGTGAGGTTACGTACCCCTGCATAGCTCGCTAAAAATTAATGAGCCTAAAAAGCAGACGAGGTTACGTATCCCTGCATAGCTCACTAAAAATGAAAAGAGCTTAAAAAGCAGGCGAGGTTACGTACCCCTGCATAGCTCGCTAAAAATAAATGAGCCTAAAAAATAGGCGAGGTTACGTACCCCTGCATAGCTCGCTAAAGTAAAATAGCCTAAAAAGCAGGCAAGGTAACGTACCCTTGCATAGCTTGCTAAAATGAAATGAGCCTAAAAAGCAGGCGAGGTTACGTACCCCTACATAACTTGCTAAAATGAAAAAGAGCCTAAAAAGCAAGCGAGGTTACGTACCTCTACATAGCTCGCTAAAATGAAAAAGAGCCTAAAAAGCAGGCGAGGTTGCAAACCTCTGCATAGCTCATCAATAATTTGATATGGCAAATAAGGTTTTGACCTGTTGCCTATATCAATAGATTTTATTAACCAGTGAATTAAGTAATTGCTTGAGTTATTATATCTGATTTCGGACAAGTTTATGTTATGATGATTAGCTCGCTTGAAGTTTTATAATTTATAAAATGAAGATTATAAAATGCATTAAAACAAACACAATAACTTAAGCACATTCAACAGAGAAGATATGATGAAAGAAATTTTATTAAGTTCAAAAATCCTTTACAAATTGGAGACTGAAAGAATACAAGTGCAAAAGTTAAACTACTAGTTTCGAGCTGGAGAATCTGGGCCTAAGAGGGAGTCTTCACTGGAAGACGAGCTGGAGAGTTCGTTGACACCAGTGTGGTCGACCTAAGAAGTCGTGCCAGGAGTCTACATTACCAAAAGAATTGCATCAACTGGATACAAGGTAGTATTCGCTTTGAACTTCTCCACAGCTCGGAGTCCCTCATCACCAAAGATGGAAAAATCCAATTCAGGATGGGACATCCATAGCATGTAGAGGAAATTAATCCCTGTTCTTTCCTCAGCCTCATCTCTGGCTTCAGCAACCTGCACCTCCGCTTCCTGAATAGATTTCTTTCTGAAAACCATCAACTGTTCGAAGGTGTCATGTGCATGGTGATTAGTGACCTCAACTTCTCGCTGCGCGACCTCCACTCATTGCTCAGCTGCCTTAGCTAACTTTTCGACAGTCTCAACTCGTTGTAGCACATTCTCCATTCGCTGCTTAGCAGCCTCAGCTCACTGGACTGTAGCCCCCACTTGTTGCCTGAGCACCTCAGCTTGGTGTTCAGCTTCTTCAGCTCGCTACACTGCGGCCTCAACTTGTTGCCCGAACACCTCAACTTGTTTCTCTGCAATCCCAGCTCGGTGTTCGGCTTCCTCAGTTCGTTATGCTGCAGCCTTTACTCGCTCAGCCTGTTTTTCGGCCAGCTCGGTCCGTTGTTCAGATTGCCTCAGCTCGTCCTTCATCTTGTTCAATTCCTCTTTTGCCCTATCCAATTCATCTTCATGATTGCGGAGTAAGGCAGCGAGGTGCGACCTAGTAGCTTCATAGTCGTTCTCTACCTGCAGCAAAGCCTCCTCGGCTATCTGTTTAGCTATGTTAGCTGCAGCTAGCATCGCCTCATGACCCTCCACGAACTTTCTCCCATCTTGGGCTCTCTCAGTTAAGGATGTTATCTCCTCTTTAGCTTTCTCCAGCTCGCTCTCCAGCTTCATTATTTGATCTTCAGCAAATCTAGTCCCTTTCTTTCGCTTGATCGCTCCAAGGGCAGACTGAGATCCTACAAGTTAGCATTTGAGAAAACAAAGAAACCAAGAGTTTAAAAGAATAGAAGTTACCAGCATTGAATGCCAAGCTATGTATTCATCCAAGTCCACCCCCTTAAGAGACCTGTTTTCCAAGGCTCTGGGATGAGTCAGCATAATTTCTGGCCAGTTATCTAAAAAGGACCTCAAATATCTTCCCCTAGGTCCATCTTTGGGGTCTAGCATGGTTCGCGATGGAGTTTCCTCAGCCTCTGCGACCTCAGGCTCTGTATCCCTATAAACACGACATCGCGTGATAGAGGTATGTTTAACCTAATTCTTTTTTCCACCTCTACTAGTACCAGCTTGGGTCTCCTGAGGTGGGACCTCGGATGGAGCATCCCTTGCCTCGGGTTGCGAGCTAGAGGCTGGAACCTGGGGAAGATCTGCTACTGTTTTTGAAGGTGACACCTCGCTAAGAGCAGCGATTGAGGGAGCTTTTGCCTTAGCAAGTCGCTTCAAACGCTTCGAATGAGCAGCTGGAAAGGCTGGGGCTTCAGCAGGCCGTTTTGAGGGAGTAGTTGAAGAGGCTGGAGCTTTGGCAGGTCGCTCAGAGAGAACTCCAAAAGAGTAAGCTTTTTCCTCTTGGCTGGAGCTCGCCCAGAGGAAGAAACAAGAGCTGGAGGAACAGCTTTTCGAGATGCACCTACTGGTGAGGTACGAGCTGGGGTTGGAGTTGATTCAGCAGGAGCTGGAACTGTTAAAGTGGGAGCTGGATCTGCTTGAGCAGATTAAGTTGGAGCCTCTAGAATAGTTTTGCGACCTGGACAGGGGGATGAATCTATCTGCACAATTGGAGTTGCTCGAATTAAAGCAGGAGCTGAAGTAGTTTCTACCTGCGAGATAAAGACGGGAGCTGTTGTTTTTACCTGCGAGGTGGTGGCAGGAATTGGAGATGATTGAGGAGCAGATGCGTCCTCTTCCTCGATAGGAACTTCAAGAACATATGGGAGTTCGAACTCTTCCATGTCCCTTATATCATTGATACTATCAATTAATGGAGAGTCTTTAGAAGGATCAAGACTATAAGCCTGGAGGAGGGCGGTATCAAATTTATTGTTGATGCTCGTTTCACCCGAATTCGCGAGCACCTGAAGAGCCCTCTTCTCCTCGTCACTGAGAGGAGACTTGTCCATTTTCAGTTCTGCAAAAATAAACTAAAATAAATAAAATAATTAATTAAATTTTTGTAGCTCGCTAAAGATTCCCCTCTACATATCTGGGCTTAAGACAAAACTGAAGTTGTTAAGATTTGCAAGAGAAGGGCATGAGATGAGAAACTAGTTCGTCTTGTATGCCCCTAAGTTGGACTTGCCCTTCGCACCTCCTTGGGGTAAAAGGTTCTTATATTTTGACTGGCGAGCTGCAAGGTAGAAGATTCTATCTCACTTTCCGTCTTTCACACTACCAGTCTTGATGCTGAAAAGGTATTGTATGATTTTTGGAGTTGGATAAGGAAGGCCATTTCTGAGAAAGGCCAAAGTCAGTGAGGTCAGCTGCAAGTATGAGTTCGGTGTCAATTGGAATGGCACGAGCTTGACCGTGTTCAGGAGCTCGATCAAGTAAGGATGAATGGGGAACCTTAGTCCGTGCTCTAGATGCTGGGTATTGACAGTGACGTACCCCCATGGAGGATAGCATGCATATTTTTCTAGAGTTGGTGCCATCATACGGCAGCTCCTAGGGATATGGAATTGAAAAGCGAGTCCCTCCAACTTAGAAACATCTACTGAAGATGAATAGTAGGCGAACACCTTGCGAGCTTCCCTCTCCTCGCAAGCTCATCGCTCCTCTACAAGTCGACGAGCTACTTTAGAGATGACTCGAGCTTCAGTTTGCCCTCCACCTTGGGTTGCTTCACTAACATTGCGAGCTCTGCTTGAAGACATCTATACAAAGGGAGTATGGTTAGGTCGCAACAAACAAATTACTAAAATGCTAAAAAATTTTCTAAGTTCCCTACTCTTGCAAATTGCTAACAGTGAGGGGCTCAACCTATGAAGAAACGACCTATGAGCTAGTAATCCTATAGTTCGCATGCATAACAGGCCACAAACAGTAATCAAATCGCAAGCAAACAAACTACAGGATCAAATCAGCAGAAAATGAAAAGTCATGCTCAATAAGAAACCCAGAACAGCAAAGGTTCAACGTCAGGAACACAACGTGTTCAAACTCATTTCAGGCACAAAAAAACAAAACGCAACAACAATGCAACATAAACACAACAAACATGAACAAAAAACTAAGAAATTAGAAGTTGAATGAAAACTTACCATAAATCTTTGTTAGAAAAGTGAAAACGGCGATTGAAGTTGAAGATTTTGTAAAAAGCTGATGGAAAACGCAGCAAGAAAGAAGACTCGGTGGTCGGAAGAAAATGACTAAGTGAACAGGGCAACGAAGGGCTCCACCAGTTTATATAGGTGACTGAGCTCGAGCCCCAACCGTCCGATCTGGAGAATAATTAAGCACCCTGCATCTGACAGTGCAGCACGAGTAACGGTTTTGTAATCATACAACCATCAATTGAAAGACATACGCATTAAATACGTGTGGCCCAAGACGTGCTAGTACCGGTTCAGTTATCTCCTACATGACCATCACGTGTCAAAGTTGATAGGAATGAATTTGAAAAGGCACGGAGCATAAATTCAAGTTAGCTTTTACCAGCAAGCTTGAGCTCCCAATTTGCAGAACGAACTGAAAGCTGTGAGGCTGATGTTATGTGTATTTTTTGGATCAAGTAATTGGGCTGGTAAAAACCTAATAGAAGCCTAACAAGTCAACCCAATGCAAAGGCCCAGCAGCCAAGACCTAGTTATCAATTCCAAGCCTAGCGAGCTCTATAGCTCGCGTCAGTTAGCTCGTTTCATAGCCAGGCTGCAGATCGTTATGCAGTTCGCTCCATACATAGCTCGCTACTCAACGAGGTCCAGTTCGAGGTCGCTCAAGGCATTGAGCAGCTCGGCTAGTGGACAATTAATACAGAATCTTCCAAAATAGGCAGTTACCCAATTTGATTGTGATTCTCTCACCAGAAATGGAAGTTAATTCAAATTTAAACTCAAGCAACGTGATCTCGAGATTTACGAAGCAGTTACCTGATTTAGCTCTAACCGATCAGGAAACATAATTAATTTGTGATTCTTTTCCTATTTTATTTCTTTCTAATCTATAACGTCTCTTCCTCTATAAATAGAGACAAAAATGATTATAAAGAGACGATACAAGTAATAACATACTGTCACTCTGCTGAATTATAGAGAGACAGTCGTGGACGTAGGCGCACTTGCTGAACCACGTAAAATATGTGTATTGTTTTTGTTATTGACCACCTATCTTTTGTTTTCTCCTTGGTTTTCGTGTTATTCTGTATTGATTGCAGATATTGGGTATTGAATTCTCGTCGATCAGAAAATCACGTTGACACCACTACATAAGCTTTCTCAATTAGCAAGGCTTAAATCGATACACATAAAAATGAGATGACAATATGTTGATAGTTTGCTCCAAAGCAAGAAAACAGGATTAATTCATGATAAAAAATGTCTCTCTAGTCTAAAAGGGTGGTTTGGGATTTTGTATTAGTGCTCTCCGCTTCCAGCAGATGAAAGTAGTAGGCCCACAAAGGTAAACCCACAAAGTCTATATAGCAGAAGAATTGAAGAATATATGGTAGCCAAATCACAATAAGATTACAAAGTTTGAGTCTTGTAAGATTTATAGAAAAGTCGAAAAAAAGCTTGAGTTAAGAAATGTATAAAAAGAAAGAAGTCTATTGATATTCAAGTATGTTGATATTCCCTCTAGTTTTTATTGACAAATTAGAAAATAATAATGATAAAAGTCAATTGTAGAAAACTAGATTAGGCTCTATTTTTTAGAGCTTCTCCAAATAAATATTTTAGAAATAGACCTTTTAAATGTAAATATTTTACAAATAGAGCTTTTAAATGAAAACTATTGGTCTTATTTGTCATTTATGATCTTTTAAACAATAAATTGTTTAGTTAGATTGATTTTAAAAGCTCTTTTAAATTATACGATTACTGTAAAGGATACTTAAAAGACAGTAAAATAAACAAATCCATAAATAATGCTTTCACTTCTAAATTCAAACATTACAATTTATTAATGTTCCATAGTTGACATCATATTTTTCATATATGTGCATAAAAAAAATCATTAAGTAAAAGAAAATTTAAAAGGAAAAAAATAAATATGCATAAATATATTTTAAAAATTTACTATTAAAAAAATAAAATCTTCAAAAATTTTTGTTAAAACAAATATATAAATTTACAATATTTTAAGAAAAAAACTTATTAGGTATTTAAATTACAAAGGTAGACATTTCGATTATTTAAAAAAAAAAAACTCAAAAAGATCCACTTTAGAAAACCTAAAATTTGAGACTTTCCTATTAGATATATTTCAGTTTTTCAATTGTTCAAAAACTCTACTATAATAGCAACCAAACATCACAAAATAAATGAGCAAATTACTCCAAATCCCCTCAAGGTATAACATTAATTAGAAGGAAACAGTGTTTCATTTTTATAACAAAAAAACCCCACACTGTTAATGAGTGTTAGTCAACTTTAGTTTGATGAAGGGCATTTGTGTCATTTTGCTTGAAGTGACCTTTAGTTTTTAAATTAATTCTCTTTCAAATTAAAAAGGAAAAATATTTAATAAAAAAATTATCAAAGAATTAAAAAAAAAAATCTAAAAAAAAAGAGAAAAAATTTGTTTGTCGATCTAGGTTTTGA
The DNA here is from genome assembly GCA_019925255.1 of Litchi chinensis. Taxonomy (NCBI): domain Eukaryota; kingdom Viridiplantae; phylum Streptophyta; class Magnoliopsida; order Sapindales; family Sapindaceae; genus Litchi; species Litchi chinensis. The sequence continues at coordinate 10,329,395 of CM034469.1, read as the reverse complement.
AACCAAACTTCAAAGTTGAAGATCTGAGTTTCAAACTACTTTAATGATCTGGTTTCAAACCTTTCAAAAAAAAAAACCAAAAAGTAAAAATAGAAAAAATGATTGAAGATCCCTGCAAAAAACCAAAAAAAAAAAAAGAAGTAGAATTTAAAAAAAAAAAAAAACTGGGAATCCAGATGATGGACTTCTGGGTTCCCAAATGAACATCATCTGGGTTTTGGGTTCATCCTAGACATGGTGAACATCATTTGGGAACCCAGATGATGCATCATTATCAAACAAGAAAATTACAAAATAAATTCTAAAAAAAAACACAACCAGGTTCTCAAACTAAATAAAAGAAACTCAGATCTTCCACTAGAACTCAAACTCCATCTCAGAATCATCATCATCAACTCCAAAACTCTACTTGAAAGCCAAACTCAAACTCATCTCAAAATCATCATCATCATCAATAAATCAAACTCAAATATAAACAAAAGAATCATCACCAAAAAAATCATCAACAAACCTATTCACGAACCCAGACATCTCTAGGTTCGAATTGAATCCAGATTTCATAAATCTGGATTCAATTCAAACCCAAAGACATCTGGGTTTGACGAATCCAGATTTTCATCTGGGTTCGTTTCGAACCTAGATGTCTCTGGTTCATGGAACCCAGATGAACTTTGGGTTCCACGAACCCAAATGAACGAGAAAAGAAGAAGAACAAGAAGAAGAAAGAAGAAGAAAACAAGAATAAGAAGAGAAGAAGAAGGTCGTGAACAGAGGAGAGAAATAAAGATGAAAGAGAGAGAGGGTGGTGGTGTAAGATTTGGTGGAAAGGATGGTGGTCGGCGTACGAGGGGGTGGTTGTGAAGGTCTAATCTCTAGTGGAGGATGGTGGTGGGCGTGCGAAGGGGCGGTGGTGATCTAGTCTCTGGTGGAGGCTGGTAGAGAGAGAGAGAGAAAGAATGGAGAATGAGAAGTTTTAATAATTTTTGTTTATTTATTATTTTATTTTAATAATATTTTAACTTACAATTTTAAATTATTTCAAACAATAAGGGTATTTTGGTCTTTGCAAATCAAAAACCAATCAACCATTTGATTTAAAAGTATTTGACTGTTAACTTCAGACTTTTCTGTTATAAAAACGAAACATTGTTTCCCTCTTATTAATATCATACCTAAGGGGGGTCTGGAGTAATTTGCTCCAAAATAAATCTAAAACAACTTTTAGGATTAAAAAACTCTTTTAGCCATTAGACATATTGTACCAAACATATACTTAGTAGATTACCTATTGGTTACCAATTAATACAACTTATTTAATAATTTATAAGATTCATAATAACAATGCTTCAATTAGTTGTAAATCATCCAAGGGTTATAAATTTATTGGCTAACTTTACCCAATTCAGTAAGTTAATCAAACCCTCTTTTTACTTTTACCTTGTTGTCATGAACTAACAAATTATAAAATAATCAAAATATAAAATAAAATGCATCTCAACATGCCTTCTTACTTTTTTTATTTTTTTCAATTCATTTAATTTATTTGTAATCAAATTAAATATATTATTTTCAAAAATTATTTCATAATAATTATTTAAAATTTAAATTAAAATAACATTTATTTTATTTAAACTTACTTAATAAATAGTTAATATTCCCATCACGAATATTATAAATTTTCAAAAATATTTATTAATATGATAAATGGGTGCAATTATAACTCTTTAAATCCTTTTAATACTCTTTTTAAGGGTATTGAGAAAATTTTTTGAAACAAAAATAATTCAAGGTGTACATATAATTTTTTGTTTTTTAATAAAGATTACACGTAATGTAATGATTCAAATCTTAGGACATTGCAATGAAAACTTTCACCACCAAACCATATTGAGCGGTGCATGTATTATTAGATGGTGTAAACCACGGGAGAACCTTGTATGAATAATGAGGGGGTACGTTTAAAATAGAAGTGGGGTGCAAATGGACTTTCTTCAATGATTAGGGGCGTGAGTCTCACATGAGACCATCCATCAGTCACCTAAACCAAAAGGGTTTTATTGAAAAATGACCTTTTTTGGATGGCCTTGGTGAGAATTAACCTTTTAGTTGTAAGGTTGTGCAGATTAGTATTTTTTTGGACAAAAATACCCTTGATTAGCTAGTCAATTACAAGTGTGCCACCCTTTTGTCCCCACCAAACTGGTAAGTGTCTTTGTTCATTCCCAACCATTTGCGTTAAATGTAAGTCAAGGAATCCCTACCCACCAACGAAAGTCCGAACTGTCGCTCCCCACCGTCGCACATCGACCCATCACCGTCACACATCCCCTGCATAGACTATCGATTACTCCGTTAGTGTGGAATAGTTTTCATTGATCGTGGGTCGTCGTCAACGTCGCAACAATCTCAACCCCATAAATCCAAAGACGAAACTAGCGGCCTGGATTGGCACTCGTCAACCCATCACCGGCGCAGCACCTGACCTGGACCCACTGTCTATAACTCTCTCAGCATACTCGATCGTCGTCACCCTCACACACCTACACGCACCACTATCGCTCTGCCACCCATCAACGATTGAACGACAACATTGAACAAAGGAAACTCGACGCTACCACTATTATTCATTGTCTTTGTAAGTACGTCTTTTATGTTATTCTGTCTATAGGAAACCCTAAGATACTGACTTGACATCTGCTGCACCCACTAGCGACAGAAAGTAGTAGAAGAAGAAAAAGATGGAAGAAGAAGCAAATCAAGTTGACGGTAGAGGAGGGAAAAAGTTGGAGCAAGAAGCAGGAAGGTGAAGCTTACTGTACGCTGCGGCAGCGAAGAAAAAACTCCACGATAGGAACATATTAATTATGGGGTGTTTGTTTATTGTAGTAGATTATGTGGTTGTATGTTAGTGCATAAACTGTGTGATGTTGTTATCATTATTGACATTCTATTTTTGAATTTTATAAACGATTCCATTTGTCGTTTATGGGTAGTGTAAATTGTTGATTGAATTTCAAAGCTTAGGGTTGTTGGATAATTCATTAGGGTTGTGATGATTTACAATTTGGTATAGTTCCCAACATTGCGGTTTGGATTTGTAACTTGCAGGTGGGTATTTGCAACCACGAGAGTGGGGGAGTCCCAATTAGAAGGTTTGAAATCCCAACTTAGAGGTTGGGATTCCCAACATGGTAGTTGGGAATTGGAAATTCCCAACCAATACATTGGGAATCCCTACTTTGAGATTGTGATTTATAACCTTGAAGTTTTTTCCTTGTTAAAACCCAATCTAGAGGTTGAGAATCTCAACTGTAAGGTTAGGAATCATGACCTGACAGTTGGGATCCCAACTGTCAGATTAATGTAGTTTCCGAAACTGTAAGTTTGGTAATGGCAGCTTACAGGTTGGGATTGACAACGTATGTGTTGGGATTTCGAAAATGGGAGTAGGGATTCTTAACTGAGTTTGGAATTCCCAACCTCATGGTAGCGAATTCCAACCTCATGGTTGGGACAATCCTAACCTGTGAGTTGGGATCCCAACCTGCAGGTTAGGATCGTAACCAAGTTGGGATCTCTGCCTAATCCCAAAAGTTTTGGTTGGGATTCTATACCCATTTGGTATGTCAAGAATCCAGTCTTTGCAGTAGAGAATGTCAATGTAGAGGTTATTTAGTTGGTTGTTATTTTTATTATGGTTCCTTTATATATGCATAGATTAGGTGAAATTTGGGCTTCTTTATTGTTGTTTGAAGGTGTGAAAGTGGTCATGTTGTAGCAAATTTGCTTGATATCAGCCTAGTTCTGCGATATACATTGAAATTGTACCGGTATAATATATGTTATGTTAGAGGTGAATAGTTACTTGTGGTTATCGATTTAAAAATTGGTTCCATTGTAACTGCAGGTTCCCATAAAGATAGATGTTGCTATTACGTGCAAGATCACAGACGTACAACATTTTAGTTCAAAAGTTACATGCTTCTCTAAGCTGGGAGCCATAAAAGTTATAGCTGACAAGTTAAGTGACGTGCAATTGGACATGTTTAGCAGGTCTTGCTTCGGTAAACTGTTTCACATGAATGAGCTTAAGTTTACAGATCAGTTAGTGCATAACTTGCTTCTATGACAAGTGAAATGTGATGATTCTGATGAGCTGTGGTTTGCCTTTCCCAATGATAGTGTGATTAAGTTCTCCATGCAAGAATTTGGACTCATCACAGGGCTTGATTGTGGGCCATACCTAAAAAATTGGTCAACTGAGGATTGTACAACTATTGAGCTGTTTAGCTATAGAATGTTTAATGGTAGCAGCAAAGTTTCGAACAAAAGTCTAGACACTACTTTTAGGAGTGCTTCTTTGGACAATGAAGAGGACATCGTCAAACTTGTATTGTTGTACTTCTTAGAGATGGTGTTACTTGGTAAGGATCTGAAGAACCACATTAGAAGGGAGCATATTCAACTATTGGATGATATGAATGCATTCAACCAATACCCATGGGGTCATTGCTACTATGAGATTACATTGAGTGGCATGAAAAAGGATTTTAAGAAAATGGTTATCAACATGGGTAAATGCAATAAATGGCACAACTACAAGGCAGACAGTGCATTCTATTCTTTGTCTGGTTTCCCATATGTGTTTTAGGTACATGTTCTATGGTTTTGGTTTGTTTTGGTGAGTAATAGTTGGTTCCTTTGACAATGAGGTTTGATGGTTTTTTTGCGCACTAATAGATATGGGCATGTGAAGCAATTCCGACCATTGGTTAACAAATTGCACTTAAATCCAGCAAATTGCTGCCCCGAATCCTTAGTTGGAGTTATATTGCAATCCAAAAATCAGGAGAAATAGTAACGTTGTTGCATCGCTCCGATTTATATACTTGAAACTCGTGATTTGAATACACACCCTATGTTGTAATTCATGTTTTCAATCATTTCTTTTTTGATTTCATGGTAGCTTTAAGCCCACCCTACGTTGGAGGCGACGGCTGCAGAGGAAAAGGAGGATTACTGCAAGTATTTCGTGAGGGAAAAGGATGGTCCAGCTGAGGGGTCTTCTGATAGAGTCTTAAGTGATAGTGATGGCAATGGTAAGAATGACCACATGGACAAGTGCACTATCCATGCATTTCTGAAGCCGCAGCCTTCTGGAAGAGGATCATCTGCTTAGGTACAGGTGTTGTTAGTTTTTATTTTGGCTTTACTTATTGTACTTTGAGTATACCATGTCAGCGTTACAATTGCTAGTTTGTCTTCAGGCTACGAAAGATAGCAATAAGGCGTATAATGATCAACTACAAGCCATCCAGAAACAACTGGAGCAGTTTAAGCAAGAAACAAGGAAAGCACAATGTCACACAAACAAGAAAATACAAGAGACAATGCTGCTGTTATAGGAAACAAACAAAAAGGTTGAGAACATTATGGACTTTTTAATGAGAAGCACTGCTATTCCTACAAAATAGAAGCCACATGCCATGAAGGTACATTTAAAAATAAGTTGATGGTAGCTTGGCTTACTAACGTATATCAACATCTATTTATGTCGTTGGAATTTTTCTTTGCAATACAATGACGACCTAAGTGGTGAAACCAACGAAGACACTGGGTTGGAAGGAGAACTGCTTGTTGCGGTCGATAGGAGTGGAGACGATTTGTACTGTAGGGAAGTGGACAGTGTTGGTCTGAAAATACCGATCAACCCTGTCATACCACCTCAAGTATGGCAAGCGTCGCCTTTTATTGAATTGAATGCAAGTGTGAAGATCATACCACAAACTAAACTTCAGGAATGTGGCCCAAAAAAAGTTTCAAAAATAAGATTCCATAATCAGGCAGAGGGCAGTGCCAAAGTGACACATGTAACAGTAGACACTTTGAGGAGGAAAATTAAATTTGACCCTATCCAAACTAATAGTAGACATATTCAACCAATTGTATGGTTGCCTTCGATCGATTCAGATGTAAGTATAAGATCATACCAGAATCCAAATTTTTCAAGAGAAAGCAGAAAAAGGGTTTACTAATATCGTCTCCATTTGAGGAAACCAAAGTTGCTCCAAGAAAGCGCACCAAATTGGAACCATTTCGTAATTCGTTCAACAGTGAACTCAAAGCATTTAAAGCATGGCAGGACGAACATGTACCGAATGAGTTGTATGTTTCTGTGTCCTTTTACCTTCATTCTTAATGTCTTTTATACGGGTTTGTTGTTCATATATAACAAGTTGTCAATCGCTTGTATTTCAATTGCAGACCAACAATTCGATAGCCAACTAGGGACTGCAGTCGACAATGGTTTAGAGACTTGTCGAAAGTTGATGTGTGGTTGTCTAATTCGGTCCATATAATCAATATCGAAAGTTGGTATATCATACATATATAGCGTAGTTTAAACGTTCGGATTTTATTTGGTTACAACATATGGATGCCGCTTTCTGTTTTATCCGATGGAAGTCAATGAGGTACCCTACTAGCAAGATGGAAGCATTCACAACCACAGATATTTTGTTTGGGGTAAGTATATTTTTTTAGGTACAGTAACCTGAGTAGTTTGTAAAAAAAAACCTGTTTCTTGCTTACTAATTGACTTTTTGTTTAAATATATGCAATTACATTTGCTAAGTAAATAGGAGGCTTATATGAAGAAAAAACCTTTATGGGAGGATGATGACATGTGCATAAGATATGTAAGGGGGGAGCTGTTTGGTAACAGAAACGATTCGGGGGAGGTAGCCTGTCGTCCATGGACTAGACTAACCACAATTGCATATCGAATTTATTGTAATGCAGTTGTCAATTTGCAGCTTATGTTACATACCCAAACTGAATGGTGGTTGTGTTCTGGTTTGTCCTGTCTATAGTTGTACATGTCATTGAATTACAAGGGTGTACATTGAGTTCTCATCAAAGTTCACTTCAGGGAGCGAACTATTACGCTGTATGACTCACTAGGCACCTACGTTCACAATTACAAACAGTTTTTGCAACCCATACAAACACTTTTGCTGCAGCTCCTTCAGAAGACTGATCACTATCAGGCAAATTCGCGCATAACTGCAGATTGGTATAAGAAGGACGGATGGATCCTGTCACGATGTGCCGACACACCACAACAAGAATTAGGGTAAAAGCTATACCACACGTAACTGTTTCCGTTATTTGAATATCGAAATGTACGTCATATGCTAACTAGTTTGTTGTCAATGTTATATAGTAGTGGTGATTGTGGAATGTTTGTTATCAAGTTGGCTGAACACATGGCAAACGAAATGGTAGTGAACTCATTCGACAAATCTCACATACTAGATTTCCGGGAGCAGCTAGCTCTGGACTTGTGGAAATGGTCTCATCAGTTACATAGGGGTAATAATTTTTTACAACAATGTTCATTTATGCAATTCATAACTTTGACAATATGTTGTTACAGTCCAACATACTTATAAAAAATGTTCCTTCTTCATGTGTTGAGTGCGTTATTTATTTGGTCACTATGGCTGACAGCGAGATTTTTATACAATTGAATTTGCAAAAAAAATTACAATTTTTTTTCACTAGTTTAGCAGGTTGATAGTGCAGTTTCATTATCACACATGACGACAACATCATTGTCCAAATAAGTCACAGGGTTTGCTTCAATCTATGTCCTTTTACCTCGGTATCTTCACTGAACACTGTCATCTGTGTTTGATATTGTAGCTTTTTATGTTCTTGTTACTTTTTTTTTTTTTTTTTCGGGCCTATTGATTGTGATACTTGCATCTTTGCATATATGATTGTTGACATTGTTGAAACCACATTGTGTTTATGTTCTGTTTACCTTCATAATGCAAGATTTTAGAAGGAATGGAAGACAAATGTGGAAATGGTGGTTGTTTTTCATTTATGTTGTCAATAAGGATTTATGTGCTAATATATTTTTTGGGTTTTTTTATGGGTTTGGTATGTGAATAATGAGGGGAGGCAATTTACAACTTATGACTTATTAAGCTTGAGTTTGTATGCTTGAGGAATTAGTCATAAAGTGACCAAATGGGGAGGTGGTGTTGAAACTATTTTTGGAGTCGCTGGTTTGCTAGATAGTGAAACAAAGCTACTGTTGTGGTGTGCCTGACCTCAAGATCAGGATCTATGACGTAGGAATGAAGAGGAAAGGTGTTGATGAAATCCCCTTCTATGTACATTTGGTGACAAGGCAGAAAGAAAACATCGCAAGTAAAGTTGTTCAGGGTTCTTGTACTGCTTGCGCCAAATATATGGCCAACCAAGCTGCAAAAGATGCCTTCTATTTGCGAGTCAAAGTTCACCCATTCCATGTCTTGCGTTATTACAAAATGCTAAGGTTTATCCTTTTTCAACCATACCGTGTCCTTATTAATACTAACTTTTATGATATAATATCACGACACTGATGAACTGGACTATTTCAATATCCAGCTTCTTAGGTGTCATGGCCTCTTTCCAACCATCAACCTGGTAGAGCTTTCTTAAATACCAACCTAGGAAGTTATGCTGCTCCATAAAGTTATCCAACTCTTGATGTTTATCTATGTGTTTGGTATACTTGATCTACTGCTTGTGCTATTCATATGGTGGGTTTGGTATTGAAACTGATGAACTACCTATGTCACTATTTTGTTGCTATTCATATCAATATTGGTGGAGTTACTTGAGTTGTTTATTAAGATATATTCAGCGTGGTCTTTACTTATTTTAAATTAAATTTAATGTGTATAAGTAGTTTTGAGTGTGTTCAAAACTCTTTTATTGCAAATTAATTGCTGATTTAGTAGTCCATTATGAGACTTTTGAAGCTGCATGATGTATATTATTGTGGTTAGAAAAGTATCTGAATAGTGTTAATGTTTAATAGTTGCTACGACTGTTCAGTGCATTAAAATGATACTCAACTGTATGTTGTTCAGAGTGGTAGAAACACAGAGCTTGTGGAACTCCACTACAATTGACACTTTTTAATGAACAAAAAGATTAGTTGATGAAATGATTAGACCATAGTGCACCCATCTGGGAGCAGTGTTTTTGTACCTCTTCTAATCAATCAAATTTATATAGTTTGTGGAAAATAATTGTAGTAATGCTTGGTCAACTAATGCAAATGAGATCATTATTATTCCTTCTATTATTCTTCAGAACAAGCAATGTTAATATAGGGTCCATTGAAGCTGTCGCTATTACTGGAGTCAGAAATAGTGAAGGTTTCTTTCAAACCTTTGTTATATGTTTTGCTTTTCGAAACAAGGGTTTTTTATTTACCAATCTAAATTCAAATAAATGGTTTTGGTTATATACCATATTTTAAAAACACAAAATACATTGTAATTGAGTGAGATTTTCAATCAACATAAAAGTTCCTTACAAAAAAAAAAAAAAAGGAAAAAAAAAAAAAAAAAAAAAAAAATGGTCATAAAAATTGAAATATAGATAACACATGCATGAAACGATGAAATCCTTCTTTCATTTCTTCAAAATATTAGTACCAAACATATTTCAAGCATTTTATTATCACAAGTTAATCTCATTTTTGTGTATTTTCAATTCTGATTAAATTCTTTAAAAACAACTTTGTGAAATAACATTGAACGAATGTTTATGTTTTCTTAATTATCAATCCGTCAACTAACATAGGGATAAACCTAAAACCCATATTTGATTGCTAATATATTTGTAATTATTTTTTATCATAAATATTTTGTAGATTCAAATTTAATTATGTTTAGGAAAATAAGGTTTTATGATGTTAAATAATAGTTTTTCAAATAATTTAATAGTTCTAATTTAACATTATAAAAAATTGATTTTATAAGCTAACATTGCAAAATTGTTAAACAGACTCCGGAATCCTGAATTTGAGAAAAATCATTTTTTATCATGTGTGTTTGATAGGATGAACAGTTTCGTTCCTTAATATGTTGTAGAAAGACAAAATTGGGAGAATTAAAAATCAATATATTCCCCATAAATTAATCTCATTTTGTTTCTATTAATTATATGACTTTATCAGGATGAATCAATGTCAAAGCACAATAATCATTTGAAATTCTTGTGCATCAAAGAAGCCAATAATGTTTTATGTATATATACCTGGACATGTGTATACATAATGTAGAACATAACTCATAATGTCATCTATTAACTCAACTTTCATTAATGGGTTGACTTAAATCTATAACTTCAATATCCATCCACCATTTCCTTTTAATATGAAGATGAAAAAGAGTAAAGCAATTGGTGGTAGATATGGATTGATAATGCCTAACCCTTTAAAAAGGTGAAGGGGGCAGGTGAAAAGAAAAATATATGAACAGATAATTGACTCAATTTACAGACCATAGCACATGCAAAAGTTTCAAACATTTAAGTACAAGCTCTAGCGTCACACCTGGTGGCAACAAGCACGTGAACATAAAATCACACAAGGGCTACCTAATAAAATAGAGTTGTCCCTTTCTCCAGGGTAGCATTAACAAAGCAACAGCTTACAGATCAGAGATATTTCAAAATTACAATCATATTACCTTATGTCAAATCCCTCAAGCTCCTTCTCTATCAAGCGTTTATGAGTTATTAGCTTGATTGTATCAAGAACAATTAAGATACAATTACAAGTTCTAGCAGTACTAATAACCTGAAATACAAAGATACAGATCATCAATAAAACAATTTGAAAGAATGAACATATGAAGATGCATATCACCTGAATCATGGTAAGTATATATACATATATATATATGTAATATATTTATGTATATGGTAATACCAATTAACATTCACGTTGCACATGTAGACATTTTATACTAAAATAATTAGCATTCACGTTGAACATGCAAAATTTTTTGTAGCTATGCTCATCATCAATGACAACCACACATTTTATTATTATTATTATTAAGGTTTTTTTCATTTGGGTGCATTGATCTCAAACGTCCATCTATGAGATGGATAGTGGAGATAAGTTTTTAACTATGTTATAATTTTTTCTTTTTAAATATTATTCTATAATTTTTCTATTTCTATTTTGAAATAAAAATATTTTTCTCGAAGGGGTTGTTCCCCATTTTCATCTTCACAAATTATAGTGGGGTTGCTGTCTTACCAAATGCTTAATACAAAATTTTCAAGGAAGGCACTGTCCACAGAAAAGGACCAAATCAAGTTGACATTCATTTACTAAAAAAAAATTCAGAGCATTAGATAGGAGAAGTTTACCAGCCATAACCCTGTTCTAACGTCAGACTGAAGCATCTTGGTTATCAAACTAGGAACTTATACACAACTGAAGCTGGCAGCATCATTGATGCAACTACATATTTTAACCTTTTACTTTAGCTACAGTCTACTTTGTATCTATTGCCTTTTATGCCCTTGGGTTTGCACATGCTTCCTACTGAAATTCGTTAACCTTAGATTAACAATTTTGTGAAAGTTTCAGCCTGTGTGAACAACTCCTACAACAGTCAGCCTCGGTGAAACAAACTCCAACCTACCACCTTCAGGCTAACATGAAGATATCCAAATTGCATTTTATGTTACAACCAAAACACAAACCGGTTAGATAACGGAGAAAACGAATACTAAAAAAACAATTGCAATACAGTTTATATTATCATAATGTAGTTGCTGTCTTACAATGTAAATTAGGTAGCCCATTTCCATGCAGTAGCTTATCTTACTGGAATTGGTGCCCTACACTTTTGTCTATTGTGTCCGAAGCCACCATATCTACTGCACTTTGATTGCTTTTTACCTTCACATTTCGAAGGTTTTCTTATTGTAGTAGGTCGTCCACAAGGCTTACGACCTTCAGGTGGTAGGACAAGAGGAACTTCAACAAATTCAGGCCAAATCCAGTCATCTTCAAGCCCAATCGGATTAATGGAAGCTGCATAAGCTACTGCTAATGTTTCAGTTCTATAGTACGCAGCACAGTAGTCGTAACAAGATAAGTGGTGACTACTACAGGCTGCTAGTGCATGTGCACATGACAGTTGGTCCATCTGAAATTTTTTGCAGTCACACGTTCTATTCTGCAGGTTCACAACCGGGTTCAAATATCCATCGATGACAAGGTACTTATCAACATCAATAGGACACACATGATAACTACAGGCTTTTTTCATTCTCTATCGCAGCTTCAATTCAACCCATTTGGTCATTGGCATTCCCATATTTGCAACTTCCTCATGTCTTTCCCAAAACCATCTTTAAAGTACAGAACGTATATACTCTATTAACTTCGTGATCGATAGCTACCGTGCCTCCTTCAAAATGACATTCAAACACTCTGCAATGTTTGTTGTCATTATGGAATATCTTCTACCATCAATCTCACATCTAACCCATCTGGTAGGTTCTACAAGCATCAAATACTCAGCTGCCTTACTATTAACTCCTACGATTTGGGACATAACCGCATTGAACACTGAAACCCAGTATGCTTTGGCTGCCTTATAAAACAACTACTGGACGTTGCCACCTTTACAATTGGCCTTCATGTTTTGCCTCAGGTGATACATACATATTCCATGCAATGCCCTTGGAAATGAATGTGTAATCGTTGTTGCTATACTTGTGTTTCGGTCTAAAATGAACACTAGATCAGCAACTTCTCCAATACAAACCTGCAACTTTGTCATAAACCAAATCCATATGTTATCATTTTTTGAATCTCCAACACCAAAAGCTAATGAGTACACTTGGTTATTTCCATCCATGTAAGTCGTAATAAATAGGATACCTTTATACTTGGATTTCAGGAAAGTTCCATCAACAACTATAACGGGCCGAATAGAAGATTTAAATCCAGCAAGAGAACCTCCTAAGGCCATGAAAAAGTACTTGAACCGATTCAAAGCATCACATTCAATATGGGTCATAGTCCCTAGATTTTTCATTTCCAACATCGCACATACATCGGAAACACACTATAAGACTGCTCTGGTGATCCCCTTACTAACGTCATTGCAACCTCTCTAGCTCTCCATGCTTTATTATAATTACAACTCAGCCTATGTATTTTCTTCATGTCCTCAACAATGTCGTTTGGATGGTAACATTGAGAAGCACCTTTATACTTCCATTTGATACAATTCCCAATCAGTTACTTGTTGCTTGCGGACGGTGAAACACGAGCGAATCAAGAGAACATATGTGATCTGGAATGTACTTCAGCACACAAAAAAATTCTGACCCCCTAAGTTTTGTTGCACGTAACCACCACTTGCAACATTTATCCACACAAGCCATAACCAATAATTATTTCGTGGACTTCTTTACTCTTACATTGAACTGTTTACCAACAGCTAACATTCTTATATTCAGTTGTAGCTCTTCCTTATTAGAGAATATATCACCATGCCGAGATTCTTTAACACTGTTGTAGATTCTGTCTTTTATATAGCCACCCTCTATTGCCTGAGGAACCGCAGATGTCGTTGCAACATGACAATCCTATCCAACTTGTTCTGAATTCAGCTTCTTCTCTTTTGCACTGTCAACCCTATCAAATGGTGATGCTTCCATAGGTGCCAATGGAGATCTACAGACATCTGCAGCTTCAATACCAAAATGATCAAATATCAAGTCTGCATATTTATCAACCCTCATCACATCTTCATCGCTCATTGTCGCTTTACATAATTCGAAACTTCACTACTGAAACATTTTAGTGCAGCATCTTGTACTCCAACTTTTGTGGCACATTCTTCCTCACATACTAACATGGCAGCTGTCGAGTCACTTTTACGTTCCAATGTAATGCATAATGCATTCCTCATCATTACATCACTAACTTTAGCGATAAAGAACTCAACATCACTATCGTTCAACACATCAATTGGTGGGGTGGCATCACACGTTTTACATTTGAACTTCATCAAAATTGCGAATTCAGTTAGGCTTATATCAATTGCACGATATACAACATTGTGTAATTCTTCGTACCCAGCATTCTTCTACAACAAAATTCCTTTCGCCTTCCCACCTTTGTACATAAGGTTTCCTCCCTTATTCATCCACTCACCATTATACTGAACTACAATTCGAACTTTATCCATATCCTTCAACCTGTCAAATTAAGGCAATATTCTGGTTAGCAGTATATTCAAAGATTGCTTTGTCCTGGTTTGTCACAGACAAGCACTACTACTCTCTCAACGCCTAAATAAGTGTAGGTTATATTATTCAATTTTTCCTCCAAACCAATTTCATGTATGTCAACAAAAAAAGCAAAATTTGTACACATTTCATGGTAATATCTTATTCTTTCATATCAAATGTAAAACCAAAGCTACCAAACATTTATTAAACAGCATTGATTAACAAGTAAGTATATGAAAATGTAACAAGAAACCAAAAAATTATATTACATTCAACACATTCATAAATGCAATACCAAATACATCTAAGTTATTGGGAAGTTTAATCAAGGCAGGGAATCATAACCTATAGGTTCATATTCTCAAGTTAAATATTTGGATTCCCAACCAAAAAGTCCAAATATTTCATGTCAGGTTCCTAACCTGTAGGTTAGGACTCACAACCTCAGTTCTTTCCCAACCTTGAGGTTGTGAATCACAACCTACAGGTTAGGATTCCCTAACTCTTGCACATCCAATTGAATTGGATTCCCAACTTCCAAGTTTGGGAATCCCAACCTCATTCCCAACGTCAAGGTAGAGACTCCAAACTTATAGGTTGAGAATCCAAACTTTGAGATTGGGATTCCAACATCCATGTTGGATTCTCAACTGAAAGTTTGGATTCCTAACCTTAATGTCCTGACTCTCAACATAAAGGTTTGTATTCTCAACTTCAGGGTTGGGATTCTCCATATGCTGCTGATGTCTCTCCTTCTTTGCAAGTTGGGAATTCAAACCTTAATCCCAACCTTGACGTTGAAAATCATAACCTGAAGGTTAGGAATACCAACCCTTATGTTTTCATTCGACCCATTGTTTACATCTCCAATATCGAACACCATGAATGGGATCGTTTATAAAATTCGTACTACACATTCAATAATAACAACTAACAATACAATTTATCTTTCTCATTCTATTAATACCCACAACATCACACACAAAACACCAAAGAGCTGTACAACATATTTCGAATGGCCCATCCTCAATTCTCATCACAATATTCAGTTACCCTCCCTCTTAAAATTGTTCACCCACAACACCACACGCAAAATACACCTAACAACCACAACACCACACACAAACTACACCAAACACAAACAACCACAGTCAGATACCTAAAGCACCTAAAAGTGGTAAGAAAAACTTACCAGCTACAGAGAATAAATGGGTGCCGCAGAGAAGAACTCGGTTAGCTATGGCATAGTACAATGTCATCCAAAACCTCACTCACTCCTTCTTTTGTCGACGATGGGAAGCTAGAAGACACTTGCGCGTAGGAATTGACAAGAGATTAAGATGTCGAAAGCAGCAAGCTCGCGTGACCTATCGGATAGGACAATATGGAAGGCAATGGGCGGTAGAGTCATTGCACCTAAGTTTCAGCAATGGATGGGTGGGTCTGTCTAACAAGCTTCAACAATGCATTTCAACAATGGAAGGCTGCAATGGGTTATGCATGCAGTTTAGTGATTGGTGGGTTAAGGGGCACATTATGGTACCCATTTTTTCACTAAGGGCATTTTTGTCTATTCAATGTCTTCTTTTAAGATTAAAATATCAAAAAGCTAGTTTTGAGGGTCACCTTTCCAAATGAGTCATTTTATCAAATTTCTCAAACCAAAAACCTTTCTCTCTGGCTCCTCTGTGACTCTCTCTAGGGCTTAACACTACCATCTTAGTCTACTCCAAGGTACCATCTCTCTCTCTCTCTCTCTCTCTCTCTCTCTCTCTCTCTCTCTCCTCTCTCTATACATATTTGTGCTTTTCAATTTTTGCACTAAAATCTAAAATGGGTGTTAAAAAAATTGAAACTTGAACATTGTTTTTTATTGAAATACTGAATCTTGTTGTATAAGTATTGAAAACCCTACAGCCGACTCTCTCTTCCTTGACCTCCGGTTTGGCCGGTGATGGAAAGTTGTCGAAGTTTAATCATGGGTTTGGTCTGTTAAATGTTGTTTGGTTGGTGAGAAAGTTTAGGGAAATTTTGAGAGAAAGTTCTGGAATGTTTCCTGAAATGTTGTTTGTTTGGTATTGTGTTGGTGAAATGGACTGGAGGCTCAATTTTTATTCAGTTGTATGTAGAATATGTCTATTAGACCAATATGTTAGTAGTGGACTTAGAAGATGTTCTAAGTGTTATCAAGTGTAGATGTTTTTGAAATATATAATTTACATGAATCTACTTTTTGTGGAGTTTGCATTGGATTTGCAGCAATTATGCATTGACAATAATACTACTTGTGATTCACACACACAGATAAATCATTAAAAAAAAAAAAAAGGAAAGTTTGATCTTTGGTTGTAGGTTCATCTCATGTGACTAGTTAGTGTTTTATTCTAGTAGAGGCAGACCTTAGCCACATCAAGGTCAGAGGCACCTCGAGGTAACCGCCTTATGCCATGTAAACGTGGCAACCGCCCCAAGAGATTGAGTCAGTCGCCTCAAGCCCATCTCGAAGTAAGGCGAAAGTGAAGTGGTATGGTCATATCTGAGAACTCTAAGCAAAAAATCGTCACTAGTGAATAGTGATACCGATTATGTCCTCAAAGATGATCCGCACTTGGCCAACTACATCCCTAATCTCCTGTAACCTCTACTCGCTGAGGCTTGACCACCTCGCCTCACTTTTCGCCTTTTAAAACATTGCTTGGTTTGTTTCTTTCTTTTGCAAAAATGATCCTCAAATGTAGCAAATAGATACTTTTGAGTGTGTTGGGCAATATGTCGAATCTGAATTACATGTATTTAATCTTCTATTTTTGCTATTGATTGCAGGACTTGTCTTTTATCTATTGAGTGCTTATATTAGGTATTTTGTGGGTTGAATTTTGATAAATTATTGGAAAATTTTGTACTGAATGAAAAGTTGGAAATGAGCTTAATTTCAAGGCTAAGGCATCATTTACCAAATGGCTTTTCTCCTCTGATATCACTGAATGTCTTTAACTTTGATGGATTGATGTCTCGGGTCAATGGTACAGCATAGTCTATTTACTGGTGTTCCAATCCCAAACAAAACGCTGAATTATGCCTGACTGATGCAAAAGTAATCAAGTGGCAACTGTGTTGTTGACAGGCTTGTACATGTAATACACCTCATCCTCTTGTATCGGCACTATCATTGGTTTAAATACCAACTTGTTATACATGGGAATGCCATCAAACGATAGGCCGTCAAATGGTCCACTACGGTCCTTTACCGTTGATCCTATGGTAATAAACAATTAAGGAAGCGCCATGTTCTTAAGTCTGAAACTGAATTCTCCAGGAGACGGATCATCATCACTCGCCCATGATGTTAGATATCGTTCAAAACCAGTTTTCAAGTTCCATCCCAGTTTCATGCCAATCAACAATGTGTCTGATGGGTAATCAAAGCTTTGCCACACAGCTGTCAGAGCTCTTGTCCCAGAGAACAAGGTTCCTAGAATCCAGAAGCTGAGCTGCTGGATTTTATGACACCTTTGATGAATTTGTAGACCAGATAATGCTCTTATTATTGCTGTGAAGAACAAGGTTTCCATCATCAGACATGACCAAAACTCCTTGCTCATCAGTTATTGGATTCCTTCTATTTGCAACCCAGACAACTGTAACAGGACTATGTTTGTACCATATTCCTAGGTACCAGTTGTTTGACTTTCCAGGAGTGAAGAAGCCTAGTTCAAAGCTTTCAGCAGCAGAAACTAACGTTTCACGATCTCTGATAGATTGTGCTAGACCTATGAAATAAGCTGCAATTGAAAAGTTCATGATGGATAAAAAGATCAATGTGCCAAAGTAGGTGAAGAATAAATAAAACCCCATTTAACAATCCCTGCTTTTCTCTCAAGTCTTTCAGTTTCTATTCATTTTCCTTGTCTATTTTACAACTATGTTAGGTATGGAAATCTGTGTGTCTGCTGTTTCTACAAGACATGACCTTAGCCATTTTTATCTGGAAAATTCAATGTCACTTGTCTGTCGTCCACAAACGACTACATTTAAAAGACTTTTAGCATCAGATTTGTCATAACCTGTGGGACTTTGCAAAAGAAGTAGCCTTCTCCATGTCTTGTAAACAAGTTGTTGAAAGTTCCTACTTATGTTCTCTTATAGTATTAGCCAAAATTTTGTTGTCTAGGATGGTCAATTTGGGCTACTTGCCTCACTGACATGACTAGAATTATGTAACAAACACTGAATGCTTGAGGTTGTCATGAAGAAAAGTTGCATTGGGTACCAATATTGACAATTAGGTATCCAACAGTATTATTGAGATGCTACTGTGCTAGCAAACATAATGGAGAGTAAGCTTTTGCATATTAATCAACAAAGATGCACTACTAACTGGAGCCTGAAAGATAAGAACCATAGGACTTATGATCAATAGTCAATAAAAAGAAATAACATAACAAATAAATGAAATTAAAAGTCTCTAATAATAGCAACCACATATGACAGGATTCTTCAAGATAAATTCAGTCTAGATAATATCCTTTAAATATTCTATACGTAAGCAACATGATCATCACTCAAAAAATGTTTGGTATAAGTGACTATTAATCTATGAGTTTCCGATCTTCAAGTCTTGCAAAGACTTGTTTAATAATGCATATTAGAATCTTCCATCTAAACTACTTTTCGAAAATTCTTACTAAACTACCATTTATGCACATCACTAGTAATCTAATCACAATAAGAAACTTTTTCCGTCAGTGGAAGTTTTGATGAAACAAGTAATTGAACGGTGAGTACTTTGAGATGAAAACATCAGTACAGAGGAAAAGCCAAGGCAAATGGGCTTCCAAAACCTACAGTGTTTCTTGAGTTCTATCTTTTGGCATGCCATTAACACATGCAATAAAACTAAGCGAGACATTAACAATCCAGCAACCCTAGATTCACCAAAAAATGGAGAAATCATTGCCCATTAAAACAAGCTGTACAACAAACTCAATTTGTATAACAATCATTGAAGTTCAAGCATGCCTACCAGAGCCAATGCTTCTCTATCATATCTTATCACGACCCAGTACAAACACTTCAACAAACCAACGTGTCCATTCACATGTAACCGGTACAATAGAAAATTACACCTTCAGTTATTTATCATGTTTATGGCATCTTTGTCTTAGTGTGAAACTCCATAATAATGGGTTTAGACTTAAAGTTGACGAAGATAAGTCAATGCAAGAAGGCATACTCAGTCTTTAGTGAAGCCCACTAAATAAGGTTTTCAAACAAAAAGGGCCAGAGATTGCAACTACCAAACAATGGGATGGTTTTGTGGGCCCATGACAAGAATTAGTTGAGTCATCCTCACAAGATGGAGATACTGTTTTGGTTGAAAACAACTAGCACGTAATGCATCGTTGTATGTGGCCCTGAATACGACTCACATTTTCAACCATGCATCCAAGAATATGTTGAAGGGGAAGTCATTTAGTCGTAGTTAGTTGCTTGTGAGGTGTCTGCACAAGTCTCAAAAGACTAACACTAACAACATGTCAAGTAGGAGAGTTTCTTCATGGATTTGTTGGCTGATTTTCTCTTTCTTTTGTATGCAGCTCTGCATTGTTGTTGGTGTTGTCATTGACGGCATTTCACAAGGACAAGTGCTTACACACTCGCAAAGCTTGATACTTTCAGGTAATAACTTTGTGGGGATATGGTACAAGAAAGTTTCAGAACAAACTGTAGTTTGTGTAGCTAACCGAGATCAACCGATGAAAACTAACTGAGCTGTGCTTACTATTGACAATGAGGGGAATCTTGTGATTGAGGATGGTAGGATTACGTATAGAGTGAGTGAGAGCTCATTGAGAAGTTAGATATATTGTGGCAAAGCTTTGCCTGCCCTTCAAATACTTTTTTACCTGGAATGAAGATTGATTATAGTAACTGAAAATCAGCCGTTTGTTAATGAATTTTCTCGAGAAAATTAAGATAATGAAAGGAAATAACAGAGACTTTTAGAAGAGGAAGTTTTATAAAACTGAGTTTGCTACAATGAGTACACGAAATCACATGACTATTGCTCTGTTTTTACAGAGTCCTTTATGTACAGCCGTATTAGTTTTTGTTCATGTTTCACTTATCCTAGACCACCCTACCCAATAAGATAAGGATTTCAGCAACTTTACAATCGTGCACGTAATAAGACTACCCAACTATTAAATTTGATGTCTCCATTCATTTCTTAGTACATACCACCATCAACTGTTACAAAGGCTTTCCATCTCTTCCTTCAAATTTTGATCATTTTAAAGATACTGTCAAGTTCATTTTCACTTATTTTCTTTCTGTTAAAAGCAAATATTTATGTAATTTGATTCCAAAACTTGGAATCAACAATTTATATTTCACTAGTGTGAAATGATATGAAGTGAAATTGAAACCAACAATCATAATATATACGTTATTGAAATATTCATATAGTTTATGTTTTAAAGTTATTTGATGACAAATAAGTCCTTGAATTTGCATTCTATATAGCCCAACAAAAAGCTCCAAGCAAACCACTATAAAGAATTTCTACCTACCATCCAGTGTAGTTGTACTCATTGCATTGGTTGTTTGAGAGTTTTCTTTTTTTAAAGTTGAACCTAAAATGAAACCTCTTTCTGTAAAGAAACCTGGCTCTTTAGGCTGAGATAACGACAGTCCGTCATTGGCCAACATGAAAACTACAAATGACATATCTGGTCTGTCATTTGGAAACATTTGAACACATAATAAACCCACTTGAATACATCTAAGAACTTGAGATTCAATTAAGGAGTCTTCTAAACACGTATCCATTAATTCCAAGGCCCTCTCATTATTCCACTGCACCCATGCCTGACAGATGCAACAAATATTCTTGTTTATTCTCCACAGCAGGAAAATTGATTAAAATAAAAAGAAGCATATCACTATTGCTACTCACATGTCCAATAAGATTTCGGTGATTATTTGGATGGAAGAATCCTCTATTCTTTTTGCCACTTACTACCTCTAATAGAAGCACACCAAAGCTAAAAACGTCAGACTTCAATGAAAACGTGCCATCGACGACATACTCTGGAGACATATAACCACTGCATTAAAATATATAATATATAAGTTTTTTTGCAAATAGTAAAAAGAACATTTACGATTATAGTAAAAAAGTTTACTATGTTCCGGCGACTCTATTTGTGTTTCCTTCTTTTTCATCGTTGCTGAAAATTTTTGCTAGTCCAAAGTCCGAAATTTTAGGATTGAAGTCATTATCTAGCAAAATATTGCTTGTCTTTAAATCTCTATGAATGACTTGGAGTTTCGAATCTTGGTGAAGGTAAAGAAGTCCTCTTGCAATCCCAATAATAATGTCAAACCGCTTTCTCCATCCCAAAAGTTTGCTTCTCTCACAATCTGCACATCATTGCCAACTTTTGTAACTTTTACAATTAGAACTGTTTTTATGTAATTTTTACTTTTAGCCTTCAGATAGAAAGCATTTAATTTAGATCACAAATATGTGAAAGCTCGAGTATATAAAATATATATGGCTAGGTAAATAGATATAAGGTTAAAAGGTGCAACCAAAAATGAAATAATCCAAGCTTTTGTTGGGCATATATTCATAAACCAGCATCCTTTCATCCCCATGTATACAGCAACCAAGAAGCCCAACAAGATTCCTATGTTGAAGTTTGCCGATTAAAATTACTTCATTCTTAAATTCTTCAACACCCTGTCCCGAATATTTTGAGAGTCTCTTCACTGCAATTTCTTGTTTTGTAGAAAGAATTCCCTATATATTATAATCAAATTTCAAATTAGAAATATATAAAAGGCACCATCTACCTTTAAATGAAGTAATAGATAAACATATAAATATTGTTACCCTATAAACAGAACCAAATCCACCCTTGCCAATCAAGTTGGCTTGCGAGAAATTGTTAGTAACTGCAACAATGGTACAAAAATCAACTGAAGGTACTTCTGCTTCATCTTCCCTATTCTCCAACCCTAATATATTAACCAAAGATTTAAACGTCCAATGCTAAAAAATCCTTGAACTCAATGCTAAAATTGTATGAAATGATAAACAATTAAGCAAAGTCAGAGGGAGATTTTACCTCTATTCTTTTTTTTCTTCCCAACTTTTAGTTTGTAGAGTACCAATCCCAATGAAAACATCCCAACAATGATTGCAACCATAACGATGATCATTATTCTTTTCTTCTTATTGAAATAATCTATTGATTCTGGGACATGTAAATCAAGAAACTTAAATCAATTTTAATTTGAAACTCATTTTTGTTTCTCCTTAAAATTTATAATGGCTTTTTTTTTTTTTTTGACACCCCAATCTAATATATTATCAATCTTCTAACTTTATTGTCCTTCCCAATAATAACTTTACAAAGGAATAGATAGAAAAAGTCAAAGAAAGAAATTATTTCTATTCTTGATTCTCTTGCAAATCAACCAAACCTCATACATGTATCTTTCAATTTGTGTTAGTTTTTACTTAATTGTTCTCTTAAAAGGCTATAAACTGGAAATGGTTGTCAATAGTTACTACATTGAAAAGCATTGGGCATACGAGGGACCCGATCCTACAACTCTTAAACTTTGATACAAAATTAGTAACACTAAACCTAAAATTTTAATTAATCATAACAGAGGCAAGAATAAATTAAATAATAAAATTACCTAGTTCTGAGGCTGGAACTCTCAAATAGAAATCCTGTCCCCAAGTGAATCCTGCATGGCATTCTCTGATATCAATCAGTTCCCCGAACCACATCAAGCAGCCACTGCCTCCTTCTCTGACATCAGAATTTGCATAAGCTTTACATGAACAGTTTTTGTAGCATTTAGCCTCACATTCCTTGAGATTCATGCTAGCGTTCGACCAATAACCGTCAGGCACCTTCGTCCATGAAAGCTTCAGAAACCTTTCTCTACTCGGGCATTCTGCCGGCAATTTCTCTATGCATTTGCTTGACCCTGTATTCCATGCGTCTTCTTCTTCGGGTACAAACCCCTTCAAACACTCACAAATTAGTGTCTTGCTATTTCTGCAAATACAATTAGGACCACACTCTGCATAATTGTCACACGCGTCCATCGGCCAATGGTACATCATAATCCATTCCTTGCTGTTCCAATTCCAAACAAAACGCCGAAGTATGCCTGATTGATCAAAAAGTAATCGAGTGATAACTGTGTTGTTCGCAGGCTCGTATGTGTAAAACAACTCATCTTTTTTATGCACTAACATTGGTTTAAATACCAACTGGTTCAACATGGGAAAGCCTACAAACTGTTGTCCATTCCATGGTCCACTTCGGGCAAGTTTTTTCGATCCTATGGTAAAATATAATTGAGGAATCCCTTGGATGTCAAGTTTAAAACTAAGGTCTCCAGGATACGGATCATCATCACTCTTCCATGGTGTTAGATATCGCTCAAAACCAGTTCTTAAGTTCCATCCCAGTTTCATGCCACTCAACAATGTGTCTGATGGGTAATCAAAGCTCTGCCACACATAGCTGTCAGAGCTGGTATCCCTAACAACAAAGTTCCCAGAATCCAAGAGCTGAGCCACTGGATTTCTTGGCACCTTTGATGAATTTGTAGACCATATGATGCTCTTATTACTGCCGAGAAGAACAAGTTCTCCATCATCGGACATGACCAAAACTCCTTGCCTATCAGTTATTGGATTCCTTCTATTTGCAACCCAGACAACCGTACTAGGACTGAATTCGTACCATATTCCTAGATACCTGTTGTTTGACTTTCCAGGAGTGAAGAAGCCTAGCTGAAATCTTTGGGAAGCAGAAACTAATGTCTCACCATCTCTGACAGATTGTGCTGGACTTATGGTATCAGCTGCGTTTGACAGGATCATACAAGATAAAAAGATCAAAGTGCCAAAGTTAGTGAAGAATGGAAGGTATTCCATTAACACTTCCCAACTTTTCTTTCTTGTTTATTTTAAACATCTTAAAGTATCAAAATTCTTTGTTTCCTATTGTTATTAGCAAAATGTATCCTCAGCCAAGTTGCGAAATTCAGTGTCATTTGTCTGTGGCCCATAGACAACTACATTTTGAAGATATTTAGCATCAGAATTGTCGAGTTTGTGCAATTTTGCAAAACGTGTTAGTCTTCCAAATTCCTTAGTGAATCCGTCACCAAGTTCAAAGATTTTTCAAACATTTTGTACGAGATTCCTTAGTGAATCCGTCACCAAGTTCAAAGATTTTTCAAACATTTTGTACGAGATTCCTTAGTGAATCCGTCACCAAGTTCAAAGATTTTTCAAACATTTTGTACGAGATTCCTTACTGAATCCGTCACCAAGTTCAAAGATTTTTCAAACATTTTGTACGAGATTCCTTACTGAATCCGTCACCAAGTTCAAAGATTTTTCAGACATTTTGTACAAGATATATTTTTCTTTTATAGTAAAACTTTTCATAGACAATTTTTCAAAATTAAAAAATAAAAATAAAAATAAAAAATAAAAAATAAAGGGCTCCCCTTGAATACATCCAGGTTATCGATATATTTGACAAAAAAAATGAGTGATTACATCCTAAAATTGTTAATTTTAATTTATTATATCTAATTATAACTGAATGAGTCAGATCACATTTATAATAATTAACAGATAGAATCACATTTGTTCATTGTAATTAGACGTATTTAGTTATAATCATACATAATAAAGATATAATAAATTACAATCAGCAATTTTAGGATGTGATAACTTTTTTTTTTTCTTTTTTATGAAGTGTATCAATACCTCAAATATATTGTATAATGTATCAAATATTAAATACACTTCATGCAAAATAAAGTATATGGAAAGAAAATTTTTATGTGTGTGTTTGTATTCTAATTTTTTAATTAAATTGAAAACTTGAAATTTCATATACGGACAATTGTCTTTTAAATATCTATGTTCAACTTGAAATTCATACTCATGTCTTCATAAAAATGAAAGTAAAGAAATTACATCTCAAAAGTATTTTGTTACAGGATCCAACCAATACAAAATAATTGACATAACACTTTGCTTTTCAATCAAAGAAATTTTCTTGTAGAGAGGAGATTGCCTGAAACAAAATTAAACTTTTAATTTAGCTCATACTAGCAAAAAATTCTTGACCACGCCTCTTGTGCCAATGCATAGAAATTAAAGAACACAAGGCTTTGGAAGCCCATTGCCTTGGCTTCTTTCCTATACTGCTATAATTAAGGGTTGAACCCTTCGCCAATTTCAATCTTACAGTGCACAACATATTGCTACTTGTTTTATCAAACCTTTCCATTGATTCAAAAGAGGTTTGTTAGATTGATTAAATAGTAAAGATGTTCATGAACCAATTTTTTGTAACTTGGATGATATCCATAAAGTAGTTTAGTAGGAAAATTCATAATATGCAATTCCAAACAAGTCTTTGCAAGACTTCTAGCAGTCAACATACTGAAGGCCTTTTTTGAGTAAAGATCATGTTAGTCATGTATATCATATATGTAATGGAAAAATTTTGAAAAGTTTCCATCAATTAATAGACCAATCAATAGATAATTTTCCATCAATTAATAGGCAGTTGTCCATCAATTAATAGACATTTATTATTTCATCAATTAATAGGTAGTTTTCCATCAATTAATAGGTAGTTTTAAATAATAATAAATTATTATTAAATATATATATGTATGTATGTATATCTATATATATATATATATCTTCTATTCGCTATTAGATTTGGGGAAGCCATATTGTTTTCACAACAGACAAGTCTCATATTATTCTAAACCCTTTTCTCCATTAATGGAATTAAACCTTCAACCACGAAACATTGGAGATCAAGATTATTGTGAAGGTTGATTGTGAATCAAGTTGATAAGAGGGATTAAATTCATAAAGTTATTTTCTTTATTGGGATAAGCGAAAGAAGTAAGTAAACCTTATACATTGCTTTAATATATTATATGTTTAATTTCAAAATTACTTTAATTGGTTCTTTAAAATAATTGAATGAAACCTTGAATTTTTCAATGTTATTTTGTTATATTATATTTAAATGATTTTGCATCCTCAAATATATGTTTTATGTACATTGTTTGATTATATTAAAGTAATTCCTTCCTATTTAAAAAGAATGTGATATGTTTTATTAAAAATATCCCTCCGTATTCGAAAAGAATGATATGTACTGTAATCGTGATTGTAACAAAAATGTTTAACTCATCTGTCTGTAGTTCATTTAATTGTAATGGCCTAGACACTAGGATTACAAGTGTCATAATTGTATCATATTGGTCCAACCGGAATATTTATTATTTCGCAACAATAATTGTATTGACCCCACATTGGGATTATAGGTGTAAATGATATTACGTGACAGGAACCACTTTCATGTTTGTTTAAATTCATAAATAAAACGTTTTCCATTATTTTGACTTTGATTTAAATAATGAATATTTTATGTATCATATTGTTAAATGTTTTATGGTTTTATTGACTATAATTTTGAAAATTTAATTTTTTGTAATATTATATCGTTAAATATTTTAATAGTATTGCTATATTCATTGTTTTTTAATTACCACAAAATTACAATTTTATTCTTACTGCAAAACTACTTTATAAAATTTCAGTATATTATTTTGATTATATACTACATTACAATGTATAATATTTACCTATTGAATTGACGGCTCACCCTTCATCTCTACTATTATTTCAAATTAGTAGACTTTCTTTCTCTTGAGGGGAAACTTCGAGTTATTGGTGTCATTTGGAGAAGGATTTCAATTCGATTATTGTGGTTATATTCCTTCTTATTATTAAAGAACCATTTGAGTTGATCTTATTAGTTAGGACTTAAATGTAAGGATTGATTTTTAATGATCACGAATTTGAGTTATTTAAGATTATTATTGATGTGTTGAAAAAAATTATATTATTGAATTAAATATTTTGTGGAATTTTTCATTAATTGAGTTTTAGTCTTGGAGATTTAAGTGAGTAATTGAACATTATATTATATTGATTTTTATGGCTAATTGAGGTGTTACAATATATACCATTGGAATCAAGAACCAATCTGAACTCAATTTTTAAGTCTTAAGGGTCGTTTGTGTTTTACAATTATGACTATAGTACTGAATTGCAATTATTAAGTTATTTTCTTTTATTTTTAACACCCAAAAACAACTGAACAAATAAAAAGTAAGGGGTCATTTGTTTTTTTCATTGAAAACTTAATAGTGCTAAATTGTACCTATGAAGTTATTTCTGTTTATTTGGTCAAATCACTTAAAATTACTAAAAAACAGCTGAAAAAATTAAGTAAGAATTTTTAACTTTTCATTTAATTATAAATCACTTAATGACATTTAAAAGTTTTTATTCCAAATATATCATCTCCAAAATAACATAATTTCAAATTCATCCTAATTTTATATTACTTATTTATTTATTTTTTTGCCTTGATACTTACAAAAAATATATTTAAAAAATAAAATCTAAATAAATCTCATCCCAAGTTATCTTGAAATTAAACTAATATATTTAATTTTAATTTAATATATTTTAATTTATAATTTAATAATAGTGTTGAATTGCATCTATTAAGTTGTTTCTGTTTGTTTTTTTAAGTTGTCAAATCATTTAAAATTACCAAAAAACAATTGAAATAATTAAGTAAAATTTTTAATTTTTACGTAATTGCAAATTACTTAATAACATTTAATAGTTTTTATTCCAAATCTATCTTCTTCAAAATAACATAATTTCAAATTCATCCATATTACTCAATTTTCTTTTCTTTTTTTTTTCCTTGATACTTAAAAAATATATATTTGAAAAATAAAATCTAAATATATCTCATCCAAATTATATTGAAATTGAACTAATATATTTTACTTTACTATTTAATATATTTTAATTTATAATTTAAACATTTATTTTTTTAGTTGTTTTCTTAAATATATTAACATGTTTAAATATATAAATATGGTTAATACTACTATATTTTTTAATCATATTTTAATTATGAATAAAATATTATTAATATGCACATAAAAATGTTTTAGAATTTACTGATTTATTTATTTTCAGATGTTTGTATTAAATTAATTAAAATTGCATAACAATAAATAGTAAAAAGAATATAAATGTCAACTTACTAGTTTTTAAACAATTTTCAATTTAAAAGACAAACAAATTTATAACATATTCAGATGTAAGAGAAAAAATAAACAAACATGTTATTAGATTTCAAATTCCAATCATTATTTAGTTTTCAGTCTTTAACAGCATTCTTCAGTCTTTAGACAAAAAAAAAAAAAAAAACTCTAAGAATTTCTAATTTTTGACTTAATTATTGACAAGGACTCCATCCTAACTCCTATCTCTAGTTCGAGAGAATCTCGTGAAAACTAGGGTCTTTCTTATTGAAGTCTGCCTGTATTGAAAATCTTTTAAAATTAATTATTGAAATTTTAATAATCGCCTTGATTGAAATATAAATTGAACAAATCTAAAATTTTTAAATTTGTCATGCTGGACCTATAGACTGAATATATAAAACATTTATAAATTATCTGTAAAATGATTATTCATATGTCAAATTATTTTATAAATACATTTACGAAATCTGATAAATAAAAAAATAATATACACAAATGTAACTGTTTATCATCGTTTGGCTCTTCTCACAATATACAATAATCTGCACGAACTTGCTGTGAATATCTGAAAAAATGAATTTATAAAAGAGTGAGTGCTAACGTCCAGTGAGTGGATATAACTTTTCAAAAATATCTCTAAATAAAACATAAAATATTTTTGGTAACAATAAATACTTCTCAATGATTTATATAACTTCATATCTAAAACAATTAAACTAATTTTAAATCTGATCTCATAGTAAAACTATAAACTTCTATATAAATTATCTTTATAACTTTAATAATATAAAATATAAAAATCTATAATCTATAAACTTTTGTAGAATTTCATTATATAAATCTGGTGTTTTGTAAATTTTCATCTGTACTGATCAAACTCAGTATATAACATCTGTAATCTGAAAATATACACCAACTAGTATTCAGGAAAATGGTCATACATGGTAGAGATACTCAACACACACGTAGAACGAGGGATAACATCTGTTATACAGGTGTTGGGCGACTCAATGACTCTCCCGACAACTCAATGACTCTCCCGACATCTACCATACATATGTTAGACGAATTTAGTCTCACACATGTGTAGCCTGTCTGATTGTTAGAGGGGAAGGTACAACCTTGATATTTTGAAAATATTTTTATTTTATTTTTCTTAAATCTTTTCTAAATATCTATATAATTCTGGATAACTACTTTTCTAAATACGTAATCAATATTCTTTCTCAAAACATAAGGTCATATTATTTAAAACTTAGTTGGTAATCTAAAACATTATTTAAAAGGATAAATTATTCATTTCTAATCAATAATAAACACTTAAATATAAATAATCAAAATTTAATAAATTAACTTAAAATCAAAACAATCACTCACATAACTCCTTTGCTCAAATATGTATCTAAGACGGATTCCTATTTGATTTCTCATAATCCTAGATTCACCCTAAAATCATATAGAACTGAATTTAGAACTTATAGAAAAATTAATTAATTTTTTGGAATCAAAATCTCATTGAAATAAAAATCACTTATCTAGATAATTTAGACACTCAAATATTTCGTTCACTCATTTGAAATATCCTTAACTTTTTCTTCTCTACTTCTTTTTCTTCTTCTCTCTTTCTTTCTCACGGTTTGCTTCTTCTTATTTTCTTTTGCTATGCTATGCTATGTGAGTCGGTTGTGTGTTTGTAATGTGCTTTTCATTGAAACTCAATAGACATAGTAGCTATCATATCATCGATCTAGACATACTCTTTTCAACTATCTTTTGCTTACCCACTTATACACTTAACACTTGTTCATTTTTTTATCACTTTGACTTTCTTCTTTTTATCTTTTCCTCACTTGTTCTTATCTCAACTTTTTTTTTCCCCATTTGTTTGTGTTGGTGTTCATGGGCCGATCCCACTCTCTCTCCATTTGATTTCATTTTTTGCCTTTTGTTACATGTGTTGACCCATGACCACCAACACTTGTTTTCTTTATTTATTAAAAATTGCTTTTGGTTTCACACATCATGACACCAAACCAACTCGGTCCTCCTTGGATTCTCCAAGTTCTATTATTCCCCCTATTTATATAAAGTAAATAGTCACGTTCAATATTCAATATCACCTTCAATATTTCCTTGTTTTTTTTCTTGAATTTCTGATTAAATTTCTTTGTGAATTTTCTTATGGGTCTGGTAGAATTTCCTTGTGAGTTTTTTGAATATTTATTTTGAATGTCCTTGTTAATTTGTGATAAGATCTTGTGATTGTTGATTGGTACGAAAATGTAGGTTGTTTTTATTGAAGATTTAGGTTATAAGGTTGATTAAACATGGGTGTTATGTCTGAACTAATGAAGAAGAAGAATTTATGTTGATGGGGATGGATAAATATGTAAATTTATTTGGGTTTAAACTGGTGATGAATTGATTGGATAAAAATTGATGATGAATTGATGGTATGAAAATTGATGAAGAAAGTTTGATGAAAATTGATGATGAATTGATGGTATGAAAATTGATGAAGAAAATTTGATGGAGATGATGAAGAAAATGATAAGATTTTTTTTAAAATTAAAACAACTATATATTAATTTATTTAAGGGTATTTTGGTACGTTTGCTCAAATTGACTTTGACTGCTTGTCTTAATTAATAGTTAACTTGCGATATGAGAGGTTTGTGTTAAGTTTTGGAACCTCGGGGGAGGTGAGTGTGAGCTTCATAAACATCGTCAGTTTTGTGCAATTATGTCAAACCTTAGAGAAGTTTGTGCAATATGCCCTAATGATTTATAAAAATGGTACTCTCATTATTCAAAATAATAATATTTTATTTATTTGGTATAATATATTTTTATATTATTAAGGATATGATGAGATATAATCTTCTTTGTATTAAAAGTTAATGGGGATCACTTAGCAAATTTAAAAGATTCATTAAATGTAACATATTTTTTCATAAACATTTTATCGAAATAATCATCTCATTTGCTCCTTAAAATTGTTATCAAATCATTTTAAATTATCAAATAATCAATTTTGAAAGTATGAAGCATCATTTTCATACTAAAATTATTAATTATATTGATTTTAATTTCTTAAAACGTAATACCAAATGGGGTCTTAAGCTACCGCACACTACAAAACTTATGTTCGTATATAAAAACAAAAGTTATTATAACATTTTGATTTGACAGTCCAAAAATGGAATATTAATATTAAGTTTTACATGTAGTTGCACGCATAGTTTAATGTAAATCAATATTTAATAAAAAGATAATGATCGAAATAAATAGATGACAATTACGTGTCATAAGATTTTAATACTTAAAAATTGAGTTCAGATTAGATCTTGACTACTAGAAGTCTTTACTCTGAAGACTTAAGTAACGTAGTCTTTACTCCAAAAGCTTTAGTATGTTGACTACTAGAAGTCTTGCAAATACTTTTTAGAATTGCATATTATAAATTTTCCTGCTAAACTACTTGGTGGATATCAACCAAGTTACAAAAAACTGGTTCATGAACATCTTTACATTTTAATAAATCTAACAAACCTCTTTTGAATCAATGGAAAGTTTCAGTAGAACAAGCAGCAATATGGTGTGTGCTACTGTAAGATTGAAATTGGAAAGGGTTCAATCCTTACTGACAGCAGTATTTTAAGAAGCCAAGGCAAATCAGCTTCCAAAACGTAGTGTTCTTTAATTTCTATGCATTGGCACATGAGGCATAGTTAAGAATTTTTTGCTAGTATGAGCTAAAATAAAAGTATAATTTTGTTTTAGGCAATTATGACAATACGAGAAAATTTCTTTGATTGAAAAACAAAGTGTTAAGTTACTTATTTTGTATTGGTTGGATTTTGTAATAAAATGCTTTGTTAGATGTAATTTCTTTACTTTCATATTTTTTATGAAGATACTAGTACGAATTTCAAGTTGATCATTGATATTTAAAAGACAATTATACGTAAAATAAATTTTATAAGTTTTTAATTTAATGAAAATTTAGGATACATACACATTCACATAAATTTGCATTTTATATAGTTTATTATTTTGCATCAAGTGTATTTTATGTTTTTATTAATTTCAAAAAATGTCTACAAAGTGTTTTACCATAAAAGAAAAATATATCTTCTAGAAAATGTTTGAAAAAGAATTATAATAAAACATATCTTTTGAAAATTATTTGAAAAGTTTTAACTAAAAAATTTTTAAAAAAAATTCTAAAAAGTTTTTACTTGAAAATATTTTTTTTTGCCCCCTGGAAAGATATTTTTTAAATTTACTTGGAAAGCATTAGGGGAATTTAACTTTATTTAAAATTTATCTTCAAAAAAAAAAAAAAAGTTGGAGAGAAAGGATTGAGCTTTTGAAGTTTGTAATTCCTTGAAAAAAAAAAATAAATAAAAGTTAAGGCATGAGACTTGGGGGAAAGAAAGAGATGTGGAGGTAAATTGGAGGAAAGATGGTAGAAAGAAATTAGAAATTGCAAAGGCTGGTTATATCTTACATGTCAAGCATGGATCAAATTTTTTTATCCATTTCTAACTGGTCAGGCTTGGGTTAAATACTTTTGGCTTGATTTGATTGGATTATTCACATTATTATATTTTAAATGAGTAATGCTAGACTTCCCAAATATTTTGCGCAAATAATGTAGCATATAAGTTGTCAAGATCCTATTAATTATCACATCATCTCATGATTTACAATGTCTTGATAACTCATATGTTACATCATTTGAGCATATATTTGGTCAAAATATTTAAGAAACCTAACATTTAAATCATACATGTTAATGTTGTTGTTGTTGTCGTCGTTGTTGCTGATGTTGTTGTTGTTGTCGTCATCTATTTTTATGTGTTGTGCATTACAATTTCATTTATTTAATTTTATTTTTTTAAGTTTGTGTTTGAAATACACATACTTGTAAATAATTAAGATGCTTGAAGCCTTGAATTACATTTGGAATTATTTTTTCAAAATATTGACACTACTACACTAAAGTTAATGAATTTTATGATCTTAAATTATTTTAGTATCTCTACTTTATGTTCAAATTTAAGATTTATAAGTTTTCTACAATGTTCAATTGGATTCATGTTTATTTGTGAATTTAATAAATGTTAAACTTTTAGTATATGTTTGAACTTAAGCATGTGCGTAAATTTAAGAATATTTTTTAATTTAAATATGTTGTTATATTTAAATAAAAGCTAAAATTTACATTTAAGTGTATTTTAAAATATTTTTTATAACAAATTGGGTTAAAGCGGGTTGGGTGTTGACACTTTACCCCCAACGAATTAGGTTTTAAGCAAAAATTGAAATTCATTTAAGTCATGATATGACATTTTGCTCAAAATAGGTTTCAAGTTTGGAGCGAGCCAATCCAACTCATTGCCATCTATAGTGGGGCTAGCTCCAAAAATGCTATTATTATTATTAGGAAGAACTTCATTTTGATCACTATATTTTTTAGAAACTTCTCGTTTTTAAATGTGAATTTGTTTATAGTATTCATAGTCCACTACGTTTCAAATAGTCATCAAATTAATCCCCCTAACATGATATTTGACAATCAACATCAAAAGAAAATGATAAAAGACTATTTTACCTTTGACTTTTTATACACTCATAATTATTATTTTTGTTTAATTTTTTCAAATTTTTTTCCATCCGATATGTGTCATTGTGTCACCGATTAGTATTAAAAGACAAAATTACCCTCACATATGCAACGTTTGACCATTTATTAACTAACAATAAGGACTAATTTGATAAGTTTTTGCAACGTAAAAGACCATAAACACTATAAACTAATTCGCATTTAGAAACAATAAGCTTCTAAAATAGATAGAGACCAAAATAAAATTCACCCTTATTATTATTATTTTTAAAGCTCGAACGATGTTAAAGGTCACAATAAGTTAAGAAAATTACTCACACAAACTGGAATATATGTTTAGTGAGAATTGAGCCCTCAATAAGTAAGTTTAGTGAGAATTGAGCCCTCAGCTTATTAAAAGATAAAAAGGTACGCAATTATACATTTCAAGAGGTGATGCTTTTATTTTTATAACTATATTTGTGCAATTACATATATGTCATTTAACTTTATATGAATTTTATTTTAATCCCTTTAAATATTGTACGTTATTGGTAGATTTTTCTAACTTCATCCTTTGTATATCTCAAATTATTATAGTTTCTCTTTTATATATATAAAATTGTTATAACTCCATGTAAACAAGGTTGTGTTGAAATCATGCCTCAATCTCAAAAAATATCATAAATTTTAAAATAAGTTGCATAAAATATTTGGTTGTGAATGTGATTGTGAAACTTTAAATGTCTCCTCCTAGACTCCTATGTTGCTTTTGTTCTCAAGCAATATCAAACCATTGCATTGATTTTGAACATAACATCACAATCGTTATATACTGGTACTTGTCCTAAAATATAGTACACAATACAATACTTTGAATATCATCCAACAATAAACTTTGAAAGTAATTACTTGTAAAATAATCTGAACTGATTATTGAGATTAATATCAAAACATTTCCAACCAAACAACTTTTTCAAGAATGTTCTCTGATCCCCTGCTTTGGAAAACAGATTTCTAATTAAATTCTCCATCAAACATCCCTGAACTACTCAAATGATCACTGTTATTGGTACTGATTGATAAAAGATAAAAGTAGAATGTTTGTGATAGTTCAAATCCTGAGAGATGCACACATTCATATAATTCCCTGGAGCTTTGAGTACGAATCCATCTACTTGTAAATTTTGCAATCTTGAGCTGGTTGAAAGGTTACACAGTACAGTGACTTCAAAGGTTCAACAATATGGCGATACCCCAAGCAACGGCTCCAGGCTGGCCAACTGCTGGCGTAGAAACCTGTATACTGATTCGGTCGTCATTGCAGCTATTCGAACGACAACACCTATTCCCTGCATATAAAGAATCACTGCCTAACTTGGAACTTTTAAAAGCCTAACTTAATTATGGAGTTTCGGAAAGTTCATGCTTTACATGGTAACTCCACATTGTATTTAGAGTCAAAATGATTGGAAACATGAGATATGCAAGGAGACAGGTAGAGAGCTTGTCAACTTTAGAACATAATTACTTGAGTATGGTTGCAGTATAAGAATTGTAGCAGCCTTGTGGTGGTCATTTCTAAAGACTGACAAACATACCTTAGGACCAAAGATGCTGCAAGAGGCAATGAAGGTTGGCTTGGTCAAATGGCAATCAGAACTTGTTTTTCCATGGTGTCGCACACCAGCAGAAGGAATGTATAATTGTTCAGACATCATCCTCTTCACGTTTTCTTGAACTTGACTTTGAATTTGCTTCAGCTTTGGCCTACAAGGAGAAAATCAACAAGTCCAAACCGAATTGATTTATCTAAATTCCTTTTGCTGATCAGCATAATTAAAACTAACAAAAACAAATAAGAAAAAATCATTAAGGTGGCAACAAGAAATAGTACATAACAAAAGCATCTACCCCAAGAGTATGACCATTGCAATGACTTGGTAGCCCTGCATACGGTCTGAAATGCTGGTAGTGCTTCCTTGTTCGAGCAGCACCTGTGACAAAAACACTTGACCTTTTATGGCACGGAGGTGAAACAGCACACTAACTGTCTACAACATTCAATGCATGAGACTCAAACTAAGATGATAATACTCAAAGGTCTTTCAATTTTTATGTAAAGGTGCGAAGAAACAGTCAAATAAGTTTACATATCATACAAGCCTTTTATCCCACTTACCACCTTCCATGTGTACCATAATCAATTAAAAAAGTCTCTCGTCTTATCAATTTGGATTCAGCCACAAGAATCCCAGTAGATCATTTCAACTCAATATTTCAATGTATACTCACTAGATATAGAAGATTATAATAGTCCCATGTTGACCTTAGTATGTTAAAACAGAGAAAAGCTGTCATCTTTTAACAAATATGTACGATGAAATGATCTAAGACCGTAATCCCAAACTTATGCAGTTTTGTTAAGTTTGAAGGATGCCCCCATTCTGCCCTGAAAGTTGAAGCATGCATCTTGGTGTGATTAGGGTTCTGACTTTGGCTCTAAGTATATGTTACACCCCAAAAATAAATAAATAAATAACTTCAACAAATTAACATTTGCATCAATTATTAAAATTGCAAGTTTGCAACATATAATGAAAAAATTACCGTATCAAGAAACAAAGGCTGATTTCCTTCTATGAATATGTGGTTGGTGCTCTTATAAAGTTCAAAATCCCATCTCTCCCCACTTTCATGGCGTCCACTAGTAAACCAATCAACAATTACCAAACTTGAGTCTGAAACCACTCTAAAAATTTGTTTCTGAGAATATCTAGCAGTGGAAAAGCATGTCACTGGATCTGGAATCACAGCTAAAAACGCATCACTCCCAATTCTTGCCTACTGCATGGGAAAAAACCACCTACTGTCATGTGGAACCATTAACCATACCAATAGTCAAAAAGTACAATTGCATATGAAATTTGTGCATAATCTGGTAAACAAGGTTTCATATTGCTTTGTGGAACTTCCAACACTCCATGTGATCTAGTCACAACTATAATTTCATCCTTCAAGATCAAGTCATGACACTACAAGTAAGAACAACAATCAAGATTAGAGCATTGTTTTGTGTTTGAGTCTTGTACAGGTTAGCATGAAGTACTAGTCTGTTACTTTTCTTTGCTTTGTGTAATGAGCTATTCAGCTCCGGTCACGTTAGTAATTGTTTGATTCCACAACATGTAAACACTAGCGCAATTCTATAAAAGGAGCTGTATTCAATGGATAAAATTAAGGCTTTTGGCTTTGAGCTTAAATCACTTTCTAAAATCTAGTCTAGAGGCTAGGATTTTCTCAAAGTGATCCTATTTAACTTGTCATTTTTCCATCACTGTCAACCAGTATGGATACCACACCGACGTAGTATTAGAGCCTTGGTATGATATGAACCAATGGATGGATAACCGTATTAGCAAGAACATGAATTCACATTTCTGGCCAGCACAAATATTGGAGAAGATGATTGATCTTTTAGAAAACATGTGCAGACTGGCACATCAATTGTTAGGCTCACAGAAAGATTCAATCCCATACTTTTAAACGGGTCAAAAGCCTTGCACATTTATTCATCGAGTACAGGCTCATTTTATAACTTTAAATCAATTAATGATGTCAAAATTAAAAAGCAAAACACCAAGATAAGCTTAGACAGAAAGCAAAACACCAAGCAATGATTTGATGTATTCATTTCTCCATAGATAGCATACTATAACACCAGTAATGAACACCAGACTATTACCTCCAAGATTTGCTGAGAACACTTGGATCCAAGAGACTTGTACACCTATTATATCATCATAATAAAAAAGTTTAACGATTTGACATATATATATAGTTATAGCAGCAAAATGCAACTTCCAATACCTTAGTGGAAGCCTGAGTAGTTAAAACAGCAGTGCAGGCATCTGCAATGCTGAAATGACATGAAATGGAGTCTCCCTACAACAACAACACATAATAATACATGAAAATGAAGGCAATGGATTCAAAAGCAAATGGGAATGATTGAAAAGAGATGATGGAATGGAACATACAGAGACAATGCCACCACCATAAGTGAGGGTGTAAACCCAAACGGCATCAGCTTCTGAAGAACCCACCTGCACCTCAAATGCAACTTTATAATATATAAATATGTAATACAACATAGAGAGACATAGAGTAGAAGAGAAGAAGTGAAAGCACCTTATTGGGGATGATGAATTTGAGTGGATACTTGGAGAAGCAGCTTGTCACAGTTGACTTCCCTCCCACTTTCTCCACTGCCAACCTGCCTGTTTGTGCCTCCTCCATCTCTCTCTCTCTCACAGACTCACTATACTGCTTTTTGACGCCTTCAAAGGGCTGCGCACATTTGTTTATACAAAGAGTCACACTAAATGCACCCCACTTCTTCTTAGATAATTTCCATTTTCCAAGTACTGTACAAGGGTCCTAATTTTTCACATTTTTAAATAATTTTAAATTAAGAGTCTTGAAACCGAAAAAATCTTTCTTTGAATTGTCTTACAATTGATGTGATAAGATGGACCAATGGAAAAAGTGTATTAAAAAAAAAAAAGACCAATGGAAAAGATTAGTGAAAAAGAATTTGCATGATTTCATTGGTTTATTTCTTCAAGTCGGTTGTGAGATAGTCTTATGAAATATTAGTACCAAAGTTATAAAACAAGAATATTTAATGAAAATTAGTGTCAACATTATAAATACAAAAACAAAATGGATAATTAGTTGGTTAAGAAAAACAAAGCAAAAGAGCCCATCCCTCTATTGCTCTAATTTGGTGGAAAATTAGTTGGGGTGATCATCTTTATAACAATTCAACTCAATTAATTAATTCATTTTGAAAAATGATAATCCAACAATATAAATTTTCAAATCAAATTGCATGCAAACTTAACTTCATACTTTATCCACAAAATTAAAGTGGATTAAAGTTTCAGAGACTTACAAGAAGCTTTTGAACTATAATATAAATTTATAAGCCAAACAAGCAAGAATGAAGGTGTACTTCAAAACTTACTACTCAAAAAACATCAAAATAAATAATGAAATAAAGAAACATAACTTTGTTCATATTATTTCTGTTGGGACTTTTATCAAATAGTTCGTGTGTTGCAATTATTTGTCTAGACTAAACAGTAAAAAGAAAAAAGATAGTTAAATGATAAGGTACGACATAATAGTGAACTTTAGAAAACATACTCTCGAATTGCAGATTTTAATAGTCTTTTAAGTCCAATTTTTGTAATGTTTTAGTATTTTAATCAATTAAATAAATGTATATAAGCAGTATTTAAATAATGTGAAAATAGTATTATAAATTTATCTCTTTATTAGTTCTATTTGTCCGAGATGTTGTGCTTTTGTTTATGGAAAGTTATGGCTGCAAGGTATGCCCACAAAGTCTATATAGTAGAAGAACATAAGAATAAATGGTAGCCAAATCACAATAAGATTACAAAGTTTGAGTCTTGTAAGATTTATAGATAAGTCGAAAAAAGTTTGATTTAAAAAATGTGTAAAAAGAAAGAAGTCTATTGATATTCAAGTATGTTGATATTTACTCCTTCTAGTTTTTATTGATAAATTAGAAAATAATAATAATTAAAGTCAATTGTAGAAAACTAGATTAGACTCCGTTTGATAGAGCTTTTTCAAATAAATATTTTAGAAGTAAATCTTCTAAATATTAATCTTTTACAAATAGAGCTTCTAATGAGAAATTATTGATTGTTTATTTGTCATTTAGAATCTTTTAAACAGTAAATGTTTGATTAAATTAATTTTAAAAGCTCTTTTAAGTTATATGAATACTGAGAAGAATATTTAAAATATAATAAAATAATCAAATCCATAAATAATTCTTTCACTTCCAAATTCAAACATTACAATTTATTAACGTTCTATAGTTTACATTATACTGTCCATACATGTGCATTGAAAATCTTTAAGTAAAAAGGAAATTTAAAAGGATAAAAAATAAACATACATAAATATATTTTAAAAATTTACTATTAAAAAATAAAATCTTCAAAAATTTTTGTTAAAACAAATATATAAACTTACAATATTTTAAGAAATAGTTTATTAGTTATTTAAATTACAAAGGTAGACATTTTGATTTTATTTTTGAATTAAAAAAAAAAACTCAAAAGATCCACTTTAAAAACCTAAAATTTGAGACTTTCCTAATAGTTATATTTTAGTTTTTTAATTGTTCAAAAGCTCTACTACAATAACAATCAAACATTACAAAATAAATCTTAAAAATATATATATAGGATTAAAAAGCTCTTTTAGCCATTAGAAACGTTGTACCAAACATATACTTAGTAGATTACCAATAAGTTGCCAATTAATACAACTTATTTAATAATTTATAAGATTCTTTAATAACAATGCTTAATTACTTGTAAGTCATCCAACAGTTATAAATTTATTAGATAACTGTATCCAATCGAGCAAGTTAATCAAACCCTCTTTTTACTTTTACCTTGTTGTCATGAACTAACAAATATAAAATAATTAAAATATAAAATAAAATGCATCTCAACATGCCTCCTTACTTTTTTTACTTTTTCCAATTTATTTTATTTATTTGTAATCAAATTAAATATATTATTTTGAAAAACTATTTGATAATAATTATTTGTAATTTAAATTAAAATAATGTTTATTTTATTTAAACTTATTTAATAAATAGTTAATATTCCCATCACAAATATTATAAATTTTCAAAAATATTTATTAATATGATAAATGGGTGCAATTATAACTCTTTTAATCCTTTTAATACTTCTTTTAAGGGTGATGAGAAATTTTTTTGAAACAAATATAATTCGAGGTGTACATATATATATATATATATATAATAAAGATTACACACAATGTAACAATTCAATCTTTGGACATTGTAACGAATGCTTCCACCATCAAATCAAATTGAGAGGCTCAGATATTGTTAGATGGAGTAAACCACAGGAGAACCTTGCATGATTAGTGAGGGTATTTTTAAAAGAAAAGTGGGGTGCATATGGACTTTCTTCAGTGACGGGGCCGTGAGTCTCACGTGAGACCATCCATCAGTCACCTAAAGCAAAAACCCTTCTCTCTGGTTCCTCTGTGACTCTCTCTAGGGCTTTACACTTCCATCTCAGTCTACTCCAAGGTACCATCTGTCTCTCTCTATACATTTGTGCTTTTCATTTTTTGCATTAAAATCTGAAATGGGTGTCAAAAAAAATTGAAACTTGAATGTTGTTTCTGACTGAAAAACTGAATCTTGTTGTATAAGTATTGCAAACCCTGCAGCCGACTCTCTCTTCGTTGACCTCCGGTTTGGCCCGTGATGGAAAGTTGTCGAAGTTTAATCATGGGTTTGGTCTGTTAAATGTTGTTTAATTGGTGAGAACGTTTAGGGAAAATTTGAGAGAAAGTTCTGGAATGTTTCCTTAAATGTTTTGT
Source organism: Litchi chinensis (assembly GCA_019925255.1). Taxonomy (NCBI): domain Eukaryota; kingdom Viridiplantae; phylum Streptophyta; class Magnoliopsida; order Sapindales; family Sapindaceae; genus Litchi; species Litchi chinensis. The sequence continues at coordinate 10,287,967 of CM034469.1, read as the reverse complement.
GTTTGGTATTGTGTTGGTGAAATGGACTAGAGGCTCAATTTTTATTCGTATGTAGAATATGTCTATTAGACCAATATGTTAGTAGTGGACCTAGAAGATGTTCTAAGTGTTATCAAGTGTAGATGTTATTGAAAATTTGAAATATATAATTTACATGAATCTACCTTTTGTGGAGTTTGCATTGGATTTGCAGCAATTATGCATTGACAATAATACTACTTGTGATTCACACACATAGATAAATCGTTAAACAAACAAACAAAGAAAAAGGAAGGTTTGATCTTTGGTTGTAGGTTCATCTCATGTGACTAGTTAGTGTTTTAAAATTCTAACAGAGGCAGACCTCGGCCGCCTCACAGTCAGAGGTGCCTCGAGGTCACTGCCTTATGCCATGTAAACATGGCAACCGCCCCAAGAGGCTGAGGCAGTCGCCTCAAGCCCATCTCAAAGCGAGGCGAAGGTGAGGCGGTATGGTCATATCCTAGAACTCTAAGCAAAAAATCATTGCTAGTGAGTAGTGACACCGATTATGTCCTCAAAGATGATCCGCACTTGGCCGACTACATCCCTAATCTCCTGTAACCTCACTCGCTGTGGCTTGACCACCTTGCCTCACTTTTCGCCTTTTAAAACATTGCTTGGCTTGTTTCTTTCTTTTGGAAAAATTATTTATCAAATGTAGCCAACAGATACTTTTTCGTGTGTTGGGCTATATGTTGAATCTGAATTACATGTATTTAATCTTCTATTTTTGCTATTGATTGCAGGACTTGTATTTTATCTACTGAGTGCTCGATATTAGGTATTTTGTGGGTTGAATTTCTATAAATTATTGGAAAATTTTGTACTGAATGCAAAGTTGGAAATGAGCTTAATTTCAAGGCTAAGGCATCATTTACCAAATGGCTTTTCTCCTCTGATATCACTGAATGTCTTTAACTTTGATGGATTGATGTCTCGGG
>CM034469.1:10190106-10286505 GCA_019925255.1 Litchi chinensis | reverse complement strand
GCTTTGCTCAAACTGCAAGGAAAGAGGACGAAGAAGAGGAAGAGGTAGAGATTGATCAAAGGAGACTCCCAGCTGATTATGATCCGGCTACTTTTGATCCCACAGAACATCGTAGTCCTCCAACTGAGCGTGTTTGGAGGCTTGTAGATGAGATATCTGGACTCACACTAACTGAAGTTGCGGAACTTGGTTCGATTATAATGAAGAAACGGGCAATGAAGGAACCACCAATTATTGGTGTTATGAAGCCTGGTGCTGCTGCTGGAGTGGCCGGAATGGCGATGAAGGCATCGGCTGGAGCAGCCAAGGAAGAGAAGAAACCTGAGAAAACTGTTTTTGAGTTGAAGTTGGAGTCTTATGAAGCATCTGCAAAGATAAAGATTATAAAAGAAGTGAGGAGTTTTACTGATTTGGGTCTCAAGGAAGCAAAGGATTTGGTGGAGAAGACGCCATCAGTTTTGAAGAAAGGAGTGTCAAAAGAAGAAGGTGAGCAAATAATTGAGAAGATGAAAGCTGTTGGGGCCAAAGTCGTCATGGAATGATTGGAAGCCTGTTGTGGCCCGTCAAAACTTTCTGAATCTAGTATTGTTTCTTAAACATCAAACCACTTGGATCTTCAGTAAGTTTCAGGCACTAGCATATGCTATCTTACCGTGTTGATTTCCAAGCATTTCACGCTGTAATTTTGATCTACAATGCCACAAATCATGTTCATCAATTTAAAGAGAGGAATATCAGAAAGTGTATCCACAGCATCTTCTTTTATTTTGCCTCATGTTCTTTTCATAGTTTACATGATTTAGAGAAACAATAATTAAAGTGAGGCAAGACAATTTTTAATGTGCTTTCCTTGAGGTTATAAATCTTTGGTATTGAATTTTCTATCAAATGGTTACAGTTTCTTCTTCTGATTCTTTTGTTATCAATGTTTGGTGGCTGTAAATTCAATGGAAAGGCCACAGCATACTCACAAAAGCATGCATTTTCATTGTTCTATTACTTTAGCAGCTGCATGAGATTTTCTGTTCATTTCATTTTATTTACATGATGTCAAAAGCAATTTGAAAACTTGAACTATACTTCTGTTACCAATAGCACGATCAAGAAATCAAGAATGACGTGGATATTACTGAAGTGATTTTATATAACAGAAATATTGGTGTACATAAAAAATCCCTGCAAATAATTTCAAAAGCTTTTGATTGATTTTGTAGTATTTGACCGAAAATGGACATGTATTTTCTAATGTTATTCCACATCCCTTGATGTTTTATTACAATTTATCAGAGTAAACTAACTGTGACATAACTGGCAACAAAGCATAATAATCAACACTCTTCTCCATGTAACTTCAACTCTTTTCTCTCATTATTATCATTTAATATATATGTTAGCAAGTATGTAACTGTTGAAGATCAGGTACACAAAACTCTAATTGTGAACACAAAATATCTGGTTCCCTGAAAATACTTTAACATGAATGGCACAACATGATGCATGCTCATGCATCCTTTCAAACATCCTAAAAAGTCCTTTCGTTATTCCATTAGAGGGACCTATACAGTTCTATGACAATCAAAAACTTTTCGACATTGGCACAGGGTTTCACCCAGAAAAAAGAAGCAGAAAGAAAAGAGCTCAGAAGTCAACATCAATGCCTGAAGTGCCTCACATTGGTAAAAATCAGTGAAACTCCATATTTGTTACAGCAGTCTATGGCATCCCCATCTCTAATGCTCCCACCAGGCTCCGCAATGATTCCAACCCCGCTCTCACAGGCCTCTTCCACGGCATCTTTCCATGCTGTTTATAGAATAATTGGCACAGAGATTAATATAATGACATAAAGACCTCATATTGACATAAACATTGTTAAAATTTGAGACACTTAAGTCAGTTGATGAGAAAGTGTAATTACCAAATGGAAAGAAAGCATCGCTAGCTAAAGCAGCTCCTTTAACCTCATCTCCAGCCTTCCTCAATGCAATTCTCAAACTTTCACGACGATTTGGCTGCCCACTTCCCATGCCCAGCATACAGTTATTCTGCCAAATGACAAAGATAAGATTCTTCCAAGTCTACCAAACATGTCCATAGTACCAAAATATTACAAAAATTTCATCCAAAAGAACACCAACCTTTGCTATTACAACGGCATTGCTCTTGACATGCTTGACACACAGCCACGCAAATTCTGCATCACGTAGCTCGCTTTCTTGTGGAGTCTTTTCAGAGACTACATTAAATTGGATATCTTGGGGAGTCAAGTCATCTGAATCCTGAGCTAGCCAGCCACCACCAACTTGCCTGAGTGAAAGCTTCCCCCTTTCATTCTTCTTTGCCTCGAGGATCCTTAAGGTCTTAGATTTTCCACGGAGAATCTCAAGTCCCTTCTTTGTGTAACCAGGAGCAACTACGATCTCATAAAACATCCGAGTCTCTCCATCTGTTGGGCTCCTATACTCTCGTATTTCCTTAGCAAGAACCTAACAGCACAATGAGGTAAGTATTCAGAAATGTAAAGTGAGTTCCAGCACCTGTCTAGTTCCAGTCTCTCAAGTTAGTGAGGTCAGCAATCAAATTACTAAATGTCATTGAACAGCAATATTCTTCTAAAGTTTCAGCAAGGACGACAAGAATTCATTAAATCTAATGATTTTTAGTTATATGACCCCACAAATACTCGATTTTTTTATGGCTGTCCTGATATCCCAGGAAGCTTTTATAGAACCTTATTTCAGGAATGAATTCAGTAATAGACCTGAAAGCTATAGATAAGCAAGTTACCTCATCAACTTCTATGTTGAAGGCTACAATACCACCAAATGCACTAACAGGATCTGCTTTCACTGCTAACCTATATGCTTCAAGGATATCTTCACGTGAAGCCACCCCACAGGGATTTATATGCTTTACAATTACACATGTTGGGTTTGCAAACTCTGATACACAATTCCAAGCTGCATCAGCATCTAAGTAGTTATTATATGACATCTCCTGCACCAAAAAGATAAGCACAAAGCACATGTGAAAGTCATAAGCATAAGAGACCATAGAAATGAAAATTTTCCAGAAATGAACAGAAATGCCACCAAAGAACCTCTGATTTGCAAATATTATCATGAATTCAGACATTTTCAATAATGATTTGCCATGAAATCCTCAAATTAGAGTATGACAGCCAGTCTAAAACCGAGTGAAATAACATCATTAACCTTTAAAGAAGCTCTGAAAAAAATAATAATAATAATAAAGAATAGCTAAAGAACTTGCTTCCAAATCAATTAACTCGTTCCCAATTTTAACCTTTATATGCTGCCATTGATTCACAAACTCACATTTATTGACAATAATAACTTGAGATGGAATTCAGATATAAGATTCTGCTAAAACACAAACCTCGATCTATCTTTTGCTCATGGAAATTGGGTTGCATTAATATATGAGAAACAATCCTTTACTACAATTAACAAATGATAGTCATTGTAACAAAGTACTCATAATAAGATAAATGAACCAGATAAACAAACAAATCAGTTGCCATATGATTATTAACAATGATGACAAATTTTCTTGTCTGGAGAAAAAACAGCGAACAGCTTTCATGTATCTCACCTTCCCATGATGCTGAATAGCTGTTGCAATACCACCAGCATTGACCTCAGCAAGACTCTTGTCAACATAAAATGCAGCCTTCTGGTGAGGATTTTCACCATAGCGAAGTGAACTTTTAAGCGACAGGGGCACTGTAAAGCTAGGAGAAAATGTATCTTCCCAAAAGAAAACAAACGAATCAGTATAATTATTTGCAATATGGGTGCCAGAAAGAAAAAACAACTAAACAAATTTGCTGCACTCAGAAAAAACCTTTAAAAAGTTTATAATTTTAGGTTTCCAAACCCCACAATCACTCCATAATTGGATAGATTACCTCCATTCAGATAACAACCTAGCATCTCCAAATTTAGACAACTAGAGGATTCTGATTAATCATCAGTAACAATGTAGTCTAAAACACAGATAAGGAACAAAATAGTACCTCCCACAGTCTGTTTCCACAACCACTCAGAAACTGCAGAATCATAAGAAGTAACATGTTCGAAAGCTTTCCAAGCAAGCTTTCTACGAAACTTTTGATCATGCTGATTTCCTTTGAGATATTCCAAGAGTGCAGGATAGTCTTCTGAATCAACAACAATTAAGACATCCTTGTGATTCTGTAAATAGGTACATGTCAGATGGAATCCATATAAATGGAAAAGCAAATTTCAGCTCCACATATTTAAAATATGTCACAGTATTATCACATGTATGTTGCATTTTGCCTAGTGTTAAATCGATTTTGGCTAACAGAACGTTTCTATATTAAACACTTGTGGGTTACAGATTGTGTGAGGTTGAAAGAAGAATTACCCCATACTAATCAACTTCTAACTCATAGACAGAATTCTACAAGCCAAGGCTCAATTGTTCAAAGTTGTCATAAGCAAACCGAAATTAATAGGATTTTTACTTCACACATGGTGCCACCCATGATGCACCAGAAACTTTGTCTAGCAATAATATTAAACCACAAAATAAGCCACAAAATAAGCCAGAGCATATTTTTTCATTCTTTGTCAATGTTGGTTATTAAAAAGAACCATGCCATAGACAATGGAAAGCATGAGATTAGCTTATGCTAAGGGATGCAAAGGAATGTGTGTAAATTGAGATATCTGATGGGTAAGTGGGATGCAATAACACCAATTAGTCTAATCTTAACAAAAACAATGAACAAGTAGCAACAGGCACTCAGTAACTAACCTTTGCAGCAGCTCGGATCATTGCAGGACCACCAATATCGATGTTCTCAATTCCATCCTCCAAATCAATCCCACCAGCAGAAGTAACTTTGGCATAGAAGGGGTAGAGGTTCACCACCACTACATCAAAAGTACCTGTAGGGAAACTACTTTAGCAGAAAGGAGCTGTGTACCAAATATACATTAGAAATGCTCAAAACGTCCAGAAAAATATTTAAGAGAACTAAAAAGCAACAATTACAGAGGCACATTAAAAGAGTTTCATTGTCGCTTACCGATTCCATGTTCATTTAAAGCTTCCATATGATGCTTTTGGTCTCTTCTAGCAAGAATACCCCCATGAATGTTGGGGTGTAAAGTCTTCACACGACCATCAAGCTAAAAGCGAAAACTAATGTCAATACTGTAATCAATTACAATTTTTCATGTAAAAGAAAATATCATAAGGATAAAGGACCTAACAACACCTGATGTCAAATCTTTTAATGTAATTATATACAGTATTTTGATACAAAATGACCAATCCTAGTGTACTTCCCAATAAAGCAGGGTTCTAGAAGGTTTGAAATTGAAATTTGCAGCTCCAAGAATTTAAGCCAACTTTCTAGTGCTTGAGACCCAAGTTCATAGTGCTGTTATGATAAGTCAACAGAATGAGGTAGTCCATTTTCAAGCAGGTTTTTATATAATAATCGCCTTTGTCCAACTTATACCAAATCGCTTTTGGCCCAATTGAACAGATAACGCAATTCATTTTATAAATATATGAGCCAAGTCAGGTTAGTAAACAAGCTCAAGCCCCACATGCACAGGCTCAAGACAAACCTCGATGAATAAATCCGTAAACTAACAATACAGTTTTAAAACTTGGCAATGTTGGCAGCAATTCAGTAATTTCATATTCAACCCTGATCGATCAGCAGTACTTTGCTATCATCAAAAGACATAACATACATACTAATATAAAGTAGCATCTCTATAACCTGCTTAGAAGTAGTACTTAATATGTTATACAAATCGACAGCTAAATAAAAGCGAATTGGACCAGATTTTACTCCTTATGTAGATATGCAATCCATCATCATCAGAGACAAGACATCAGCGAAAAAATGAAGGTAGCAGAAGCATTTTACTCAAGGAAGGAATTTGGCTTCGAATTAAACAAGGAAGAAAGAAATATTCCCATTCACCATAACTTTTCTAATTAACTTACTACACTTATTATCATTAAGATTACAAGGAAATAATAGAATTACAACTTTGTCACTTTGGTTTGTTGTGAACATCAACAATATTTCAATACTTGCTTCAATATATTAACACCACCACTTCAGAGAAGAAAAAAAATAAACAAACAAAAGGAATTGATTAACTATAACAAAAACATTGTATTTCAATCTTAAAGGTGATGTACCCTATATAATTAAGCACAAAATCAGCAACCTAAGTAGCATGCGAAGATAATTCAATAAAGATGATAAGAACAGAAATATTGATGATTCCTGAAATATAATATATACCATTTCAGGAAAGCAGGTGAGGTGTTCCACTTTAGTGACAGAGAGGCCAGCTTTTTCAAGAGCAGTAGCAGTCCCTCCTGTAGACACAATTGTATACCTACACGAATTACAAACAACAGACTAACATGAAAAAGAAAACACCCCATATAAAAAGAAAAGGTAGGAGATTGATAAAGGAAGCAACCCCAGTCGGTGTAAACCAGCAGCAAGAACATGCAAGTCCTTCTTGTCAGACAAAGATATCAAAGCTTGCTTATTTGCTGCAACTGCAACAGGAAACAGAACAACCATGTCAACCACATGCAAAGCAGATAGAGAGAGAGAAAAAGGCGGTACCGGGAGTGGGAGAGTGGGGAGGAGAAGTGGACATGGGTCTGATTGAAGAGAAGGTGGAGGAGCGCAGAGAGATGATAGAACAAGAAGAAGAGGACGTTGAAGAGGTGGGTGTGTGGGGAAGAAGGGATTGTAGGGGCTGAAAGGGGTTGAATGGGAGAATCGTGGCGGAGGAAGAAGAAGAAACAGCACACAACCTCAACATGTCTCCTTCTGTCACTCCGACGATGACTATGACAATGTCGATGTCTATGTCTATGTCTATATGTGCTTGTTTGTTATTCAGTTCAATCTAAAAGTCCTCGTACTTAGCGATGCTCGGTTCGGCCCCTTCCCCCACGGTTTATTTTCTTGTTTTTCCTTTTCCTTTTTTTTCTTTCTTACATTTTTTATTTTCCTTCTTGGAAAACTTTGTTTTGTATTTAAAATTTTAAAAAATATCACATTTTTAAAATTCTTTAAAAACAGTTATTTTTATTCCTAATATTTTTAAAACTCTTCAAAAAACTATAAACTATCGATCAATTAACAGTCAAGAGTGAATTTAATTCATTTAAATTATAATTTAATAACTTAAATTTAAAGATATTTTAGATAATTTAATTTATAAATTTATTATTTTATGAAAATAATATGATAATTTATTATCACTAATAACTATAAAAGATAAAAAAAAAAAAAACTTTTTTAATGTATTCTGTTAATGTTGAATGTTAGATGACTAATGATTTGGACTGTATTGAAGAGTTTTGAAAAAGTTCAAAATGAAAAAAAAAAAAATGTTTTCAAATGAATTTTAAAAATATGATATTTTTCAAAATGTTAAAAACTAAAATAATTTTTTTTTTATTATTATTAGAATCTATCCAAAATTCAACTAGGACCGGCACGATAAGTGTTGAGGTGTGTACAACCTCTCCCTATATATATAATATTTTTGTAATTAAATATATTTAATTTTAAAATATAAAGATTAATTAATTAAATTTTTTTATTATATTTGAATTAAATAAAAAAAATTTATTTTAAATAAAATAATATAATAAATAAATTTAATTTGTTAGTTCTTAATTTTTAAAATTAAAAATAATTCATCGATTGCATCAAGCTGCACATATTTTTTCTGTTTTTTTTTGGTGAGTTTTTAAATTGTAATTCGCTCACTTATTATTAATAACCAGTAAGCAGTAAGTGGTGCCTACGTGCGACGTGCGTGGAGGGAGGACCCCACACAAAACGCGAGTATCAAAAACGCAAAAATGCGAGTACGGCATCCAATTGAGGAGCCCTAAAGTATGAAATGGCGACACCATAAACATCTCTACTCGCCCACCAATTTATTTTTGCTCATCAAAGTTTCCTTCAATTTCCATGTAATTTCTATTTTTAAATGTTGTTTTGTTTTATTTTATTTTTCTCATTTTTCTATTCACAGTTATTATTATTACGTTGTTCGGTGATTGCAGTGTAGATATGAGTTTATCACTGAAATATCTAAATTTAAAAGTGATATATTTTTTCTTTTTTATTGTTTTAGGGTTTCATTTTGCTGTTGTTGTTGTTAATGAGTGAAAGTTTCAATCTTTAGCTGCTATATGTGCTACTTGATTGATTTTATGAAGTGGGGTTTTTGCAATTTTAACTTTTTTCATGTGCAGCATTCGTTTCCTCAGTTTGGATTATTGAATGTATTGTCTTCTTGTTAGTTGAGCAATTCAGTGAAGTGGGTGCATGGCAATTTTTTTTTTTTTAAATCAAATTTGAAGTGTTAATTTCAGTGGTAAATGCTTATGGAATACTTGCTCATGTGATTTTTTTAGAAAACTTCTGGTTGATTGTAACACGTATACTTGTTTTGTTAGGTGTTCTGCTTTGTTGAGTGTATTGTTGTATATATATAATTTAAGCCAATTTTGGTTTTGTGAGTTGTGGTTTGGATCAATGAACAGTTAACACTACTAGGACTTCGTGTTTGATCGGTTCTGTTTAAGAGAAAGATTATCTTAATGTGTATTTTAGGGCACGTATGAAGGCTAATTGTATGCACAATGAACTAGCAGAATTTGATTGATTGTGCTGTAGGGTATATATTAAGAGGACTCATAAGTGAAAGATCAGGCAGTTAGATAATCCATAGGTCCATAGGTGTCTTCTTGTTATAGGAGTTGGGTATAGAATTTTAAAAGCCGTAAAAATTTGTATGTAGCAGAGAAACTGTGTTGAAAGAATATATATATATATATAATCTTTCTATTGCGTCAAGAGCGTGTCTAGTAACTGGTGTTCCAACTCATTATCGATGGACTTTATAAAGACATCAACATAATAGAATCATATATACTGGTGTCATGAGGGTTATGTTTGTTGATTGCCTAAGCTGTCTTCATTTGTTAAAACCTCGTTTGTATTTGTTTGCCGCGATATTTGAGCAGGGTGCCAGAGCCTTGTCCTTGTCATCATTACAGAAATCCATGGAATATTTACTCATAAAGTAGGCCTTGGACATAAGAAAAAAACCTGTCAAATTGCCAGAACTCGGTGCCATTTAAATGAAATTCCTATGACTCACCTAGTTTTGGAAGAATGATGTTTAGAAATCTTGAAGTTTCACATAAGTTTATCTAATATATAAAAACTTTATGTGATTTATATGCATTGTATATTTTATTAGATTTCATTTCTTTCTTCTTTCTCTGATCCTGTAGAAACCCCCTATCCATTCCCTTTTTGATCTAAAACATTGTATAAATTAGTCTGGACTTTCGATCAGCAACCTGCATTGTTGCAGTTCGGGTGTTACAAATTTGGAGGATGGTTGTTAATGTCTTATGATGGAGTTTGACGTGTTAAAGTCCAGGATTTTAAGCAGGTTAATTGTACTTGACAGTGTATTCATATGCTATCTCTCTCTCATATGGTAAATCCGGCCTCCAATTTGTTTTTGTTGACAGTCTCGGATGGATGGTAATGGTCAACTTACGATTACCTGTAAACTTGCCTTGCATGTGCATATGCTACTTAAAATATTCTTGAGACATCAGTTATCGATTTTTCAGCTATAATGCATTCAGCTTTTGTTAAATCTTAACTAATGAGGAAATGAAATCCTAGCTAATAAATAAAGATCCTATTCTTGATTAACAAGTAATAATTTTAACTAATAAATTAAGATCATAGGAAATCCTAAACTTTCCTAATTTGTCCTACATCATGATAGATTTAGTAAGAGTTTGAAATATTGTAGGTGGTTGTTAGTTCTAATTATAGTCATTCAAGAGGCTCATGTTTCCTTGTTTATTTGTTCAGGTACATGTGTAAAAAAGCTCACTGTAGGGAATTCTCCATGGGGATAGATCTCGAACAACCTTCAGGAGAATATTATAAGGAAGACAACAGGGCTAATGTGAATGTTAATATGGTCAACGGTGATGATGAAGGGCGTAACGGAGGTGGAGTGATTATGAATTCTATTAATAATTCTGGGAATAATAAGGAAAATACTGGACCTAATGTTAGTGGAACTGTGGTAGATGGTAGACACAAAGTGTATGCAGGAGATGCATTAAACTTGAATTCTGTTAAAAATATAGAGCCGCATGAGGGCATGGATTTTGAATCAAAGGAAGAAGCATTTTCGTTCTATAAAGAATATGCTAAGTCAGTGGGATTTGCCACCATAATAAAAGCCAGCCGTCGATCAAGAATATCTGGAAAATTTATTGATGCAAAATTTGTATGTACAAGGTATGGAAACAAGCGAGAAACAACTACAGCTGAAACTGCAGAAGCTGTTACAAATTCAGATAACATGACAGGCATTCCTGTCAAGAAAAAGAGAGGTAGAATTAATCGATCTTGGTCTAAAACAGATTGCAAGGCTTCCCTGCATGTGAAGAGAAGGCAAGAAGATGGGAGATGGATTATTCGTAGTTTCATAAAGGAACACAACCATGAAATTTTCCCAGACCAAGCATATTATTTCCGGGGTCATAGGAATTTAGATCTAGGTTATAGTAATGTTGATGCTTTACATGCTATTCGGGACAGGACAAAAAGAATGTTTGCTGCAATGTCAAGAAAATCTGGTGGATATAAGAAACTTGAAAATCAGAAGAGCAGTGCTACAAGTCAGTCACAAAGTGCTCGGCATTTGGCCTTGGAGGAGGGAGATGCTCAAGTTATGCTTGATCATTTTATTTATATGCAAGATGAGAATCCTAACTTTTTTTATGCCATAGATCTGAACGAAGAGCAGCGTTTGAGAAATGTGTTCTGGGTTGACGCAAAATGTAGACTTGATTGTGGCAGTTTTGGTGATGTAGTCTTTTTTGACACCACGTATATCAAGAATGAATATAAACTGCCATTTGCTCCCTTTATTGGTGTAAACCATCACTTTCAGTTTCTTTTGCTTGGGTGTGCATTGCTTTCAGATGAGACTAAATCAACATACGGTTGGCTTATGCGGGCATGGCGTAGAGCAATGGGTGGACATGCTCCTAACGTGATACTTACTGACCAAGCCAAAGCCTTGAAAGAGGCTATCGCAGAAGTCTTCCCTGATTCTCGTCATTGTTTTTGTTTGTGGCATATTTTTAGCAAAATTCCTGAGAAGCTAAGTTCTGTGACGAGGCAACAAGACAATTTTATGACAAAGTTTAACAAATGTATTTTCAAATCTTGTACAAATGAACAGTTTGAAAAGAGATGGTGGAAAATTGTTGATAGGTTCAATTTAAGGGATGACATGTGGTTTCAATCATTGTATGAAGATCGTGAACACTGGATACCTGTTTTCATGAAGGACATATTTTTGGCTGGGATGTCTACTACCCAAAGATCAGAAAGTATAAACTCGTTCTTTGACAAATATGTCCAGAGAAAAACTACATTGAAAGAGTTTTTTGATCAATACAAAGCAATTTTGCGTGAGAAATGTGAAGAGGAAGCGAAAGCTGATTTCGAAACTCGGCATAAGCAACCTGGATTGAAGTCTCCATCACCTTTTGGGAAGCAAATGGCATTGTTGTATACTCATGCAATCTTTAAGAAGTTTCAGGTTGAGGTTTTGGGAGTAGTTGCATGTCATCCAAGGAAAGAAAGTGAAGATGGAGCAACCAAAACATTTAAGGTTCAAGATTTTGAAGAAAATCAAGATTTCATTGTGGTGTGGAACGAAATGACATCAGATATTTCTTGTTTATGTCATTCATTTGAGTTCAATGGTTACCTTTGTAGACATGTGATGATTGTTCTTCAAATGTTTGGTGTGCACAGCATCCCATCACAGTATATATTGACACGCTGGACTAAGGATGCTAAGAGTAAACGAACTGGGAGAGATCCATCATATGTGACCAAGTCAAGGGTTCAGCGCTACAATGATATATGTCAACGGGCTTTTAAATTGGGTGATGAAGGGTCTTTAACTCAAGAAAGTTACAATATTGTATTGAATGCACTGGAAGAAGCTTTGAGAAAGTGTGAGAGCGTTAACAACTCAATTCAGAGTGTAATGGAATCGACCTTGCCATCAGCTCAAGGTCCTCATGACTGTGAAGATGTGGGCCAAGGTAACAGCACATCAAAGATTAATAAAAAGAGTAGTGTGCCCAAGAAAAAACAGGTTAGTTGCATTCTCACCACTAAATAAGCTTAGTCAATTATCAAATTCTTTTAGTTCATCTAAATATCTAATTTAATAGTTCTTGTTCAACACATCTTTTAGGTAAATCCAGAAACAGAAGTCATTGCAATTGGGATGCATGACAGCTGGCAACAAATGGTTAGTCATATCGTGTCCTTGTCTTAATGTAGGTTTTTATTTTGTAGAGAAATGCAGGTGTTGATATTTCTTTATCAAGGAATATCCTAAAGTGGGTTCCATACTTGTTGTAGGGACACTCAAGTTTACGAGCACCAGCCCTTGACTGTTCTTACGAAACACAAGAGCGAATGCAAGGGATGGTATGGTGCAATTTAATAGTAACCTCAACGTATTAAATAGAAACTTATGGTCTGTGTGTCATTTGAATGATGAGTTCTGGAAATATTTGAGTAATGTGAAATTTTTGTTGTAGGAACAACTAAACTCAAGAGCTTCAACACTTGATGGCTATTTCAATGCTCAACAAATTGTGCAGGGAATGGTATGACTTATCTTTTCCCTCATTCCTCTGGCAAATTAATTACACACACACACACACACACATATATATGTTTGGTATAACATGATTCATATTCTTATAATTTTATTTAACCAGTGTTTGTCATTTGTTCACTTATTTAAGGGACAACTGAACACAATGGCTCCAAGCCGTGATGAATACTATGGCAATCAACATAATATGCAAGGGCTGGTAATACGTATTATAGTTTACCTTGTCTGTCTGACTCTTATTTCATTGTGTACACTCAGTTATTCTTTTCATTTCTGTTGTAGGGACAATTGAACTCAATTGCATCAATGCCTGATGCTCATTACATTACTCAACAGAGGATGCATGGAATGGTGTGACATTTTTTCCTGATTTCTTAACAATTTCACATTTGTGTCGAATGATAATACTTTCAAAGGGGGTCTCTAATATGATATAACAGAAATCAACTTCATGCTTTCTTAGGCCATCTTTGTTCATGGCACCTCAAAATACTTGAAGTAATCGTAAAGTAATTTTTTGATTCCTATTAGGTTACTGACTACATTACCTTTACATGCTTGCAGGGACAGCTGCATTTCAAACCCCCTACTGTTCCAAATTGTTTTGACATTCAGGATGGTTTACATGATATGGTAATTAACTTTGTCTCTTTGAGATATTTGCTTTACTATATTCCAGTTGCCTAAACTAGGTTTCAATTCCTTGCAAGGACCAGTCTAATGTTGGACCATCTCAGTTGCATGGCATTCCCACAAAACATCTGCATCCAAAACACCTTTCTCGGTAGCTGCTTTAGTAGAAGAAGTTGTCTAACAAAGGTATATTTTCAGCTTCCAGTAGATATCTATATTATATGTTAAATTAATTAGAGGGTTTAGCTAACCTACTAATAGGTTAATGTTACTGAGACAACTGATAGCCAATTGACTGCAATTTACCGACACTAACATCTACTGTAGGTTATTGTTAATGATGTGTCTCAGTATCTTGATTCTATATGGTTGGAGTCCAAAACTATTGAAATCTGTCATTTTCTCCCCCAAACCGATACCCTTGTTTTGAAACATTTGAATCCACTATCTCCATATGCTGACTATATATCAACCCCCACTTGACAAAAGCAATTTGTTCGGCTTTATGTTTGTATTGCATGGGATGTTCTGGATATCAACTATAGAGTTGAGTCTAATTACATCGAATCTGAACATACAAAGTACTGATTCAGGAATTGACTTCTTTTGCAGATGGGATTAAATTTTTGTGTATGCTCAAGATCAATAGATTTAAAGGAATGAGATCTGACTTTGTGGGGTTATTAACAGTAAAATCCATCTGATTTTTGTGATTTATGTAGTTTATTTGTCCCCAGGTTAGCAAGAGCTATATTTTGTAGTTAAGCTTGAGCTTTTCTTGTGCTCAATTTGTAAAAAAAATGTTCACTTTCTCCATTTACTAAGGTACAAAGTTATTAATTCCAGGGGTTTTGTTCTTTCTCCCCTGAAAATTCCAAGCAACGTTTAACTTCATTGAAAGATGTTTTAAAACCATGTTTAATAATTTTTATCACTCGTAGATGTTAACGTCAGGCATTTTGTATCGACTAATTTATATCGATACAAATCCTGCAAATGAGAATATAAATATCAAATATGGCAGTCTATTTTGGTTGAATCAGTTTGTTAAATGTGGGGACTATAAGACAGGGTGGTTGACATGTTCTCTTTTGCTCAAAAGATTGATGCAGGTTCTTTAATGCCTTCAACTTGTTAAAGCCAGAGGTGCTTATGTGATGATAAGTACTTGCTCCATGAATATGACAAAAAACATTCCCGCCCCCCCCCCCCCAAAAAAAATTTATCATTTCAAACATAATATAGTTTTAATTTTATCTTTAAAAAACAAACAAATTGGGAGTACATTTGGAGAGAGTAAAAAAATGTCATTCTGCTTCAAATATCAATTACATATCCAGTTTTCACTCAAATTCTAGATTTTTTTTTTTTTTTTTTTTAGTGGGAGAGAGGGATTAAATTCAATATAGTTTAACACTTTTAATAATATTATTTATTTTTTTATTAAAAATTAATAAAAGAAATATTTTTTTTTTTTTTTTTTTTTTTTTTTTATTTTTTAAAATAAATATTTTGTATTTTATTTATTATAAATTTTAAAAATTTTATTATTATTGTTATTTAACAAAATGTTATTCAATACAACTAATGTAAAATGGAAAAGCCACCAAGAGTTATCTAAATTATTAATGTATTTATATACATTTCTTTTTTCTTTTTTTTTTTGGAGAGATAAATGTATTTTTTCAAAAACTAAACTTTTACAAAACCAACATGATGTATTTTGTAATTTATATTAAAAAATCTGTATAATGATCCTTATATATATATATATAGAGAGAGAGAGAGAGAGTCCTTATAGTCAATATATCATAACTTTAAAAAGTTAGGATGAACCAATTGAATTATTCTATTACATTTAAATTAAATATATGAAAGGATTTGTTTTAGGAGAGAGAATGCAATGGATGGACCTGATTGGTTCGTCTGAACTTTAAAAAGTTAGGAGGTATACTGGTTGTAGAAGTTCTGATATTAACTTTTTAAAGTTAAAAGACACATTGATCATAGAAATTCTGATATTATATATCCTAACTTTTTAAGATTAGGACGAACCAATCAAATTCATCTATTACATTATTTTTTCTAAAACAAATTGAGTGAGGTATAGGCTAAGGGTTCAATCATAAATTTCCCGCCCATTTAATGCTATGATGCAAGATAGACAACAGGACATGATAAATGAAAATAGGAACTATAAAATCCTAATGAAGAGAGTGAGATTTGAACATGAGATATTTTAATTATAACTCTCATGTCTATTACCAACCGGTCAACCAACGACATCACTGAAAAAAGAAAAAAAAAAAATATATATATGTATAAATAATAACTTTGTTTTGTATAGTAACTTATTTTACTAGTCATCATTGATGCATGAGTTTATAAATGAAGACACTATCATCATCTAACATATTAATCTTCTAAATAGTATAGTGGTAAAAAAAAAATGTTTATTTAATTTAATTAAAAAAAAAGATTATTCAATTTGATAATATTTTATATTTAAATCATATTTATTTATTGGGGCATGCTTATGCTCCTCTTCTCGTGGACTGTGCACCCACATGTTGAATAGGATTCACAAAGAAGTGGATTGGTCCACAGGCCACTGTGCCTACAGACCTCAGACCTAAAACTTGGAGGACCACTGTGCCCCCAAAGAAGAAAAGTCATTGGTTGTCTAATAAGATAAGAGATGCATATTATAGGACGGTTTGGGGTTCTTATGATCTTAATGTCAAGCATTGTTGTCTGTGCCTGAAATTTGCTGCACTATACATCTGTCACAAAATTTGCGCATGCAATTTAATGAACAGTTAAATGTAGTAACTTAAGTGATGATCAACCAAATACCTCATCTTACATTAAACCCTTAAAATGCAAGGATCATTACTAGAGTAATTGATATGTTGAAACGAATCACATAAATTTATAATAAATTAGTTTATTATAATTTTAAAAGTCAAGGGAAGAGGATGAGATTCAAAATTATAATCTTATTGTTGTAGATACGAGAAATGAATAGTTGAGCTAATATTATTTGGTCATATCTTGTAAGGTGGGTGCAAGATTTATTTTTAATACACTCTATATCATTATTCATAGGTGTTGTTGAGCTCAGTTCGATTGCATGCTTGCAAGAAATGGGCATTTTAGTTACAAAATATACGGCAACCAGTTCTATGTAGCTTGAATAGATATCATAAACTATACAAACTATACTAAACAAATTTTCAATTCGAACACGCATAGTAGTTTCAGTTGAGCAGAAATTTTATAGTTGTAGTACCCTAGTTGATAACCATATTTCTCTTGAATACAAGGATTCAAGTTTATATTTTTCTGCTCGTTTGAGGGTAACCCAGTCAGCATTACTCTCTCTGTTTCTGCCTTAAAAGGATGGGTTTGAGTATATTTCATAATTATGTGGTAATTTTTTCACTTCTACATGTATCGTTTCTCATAGTTTTTGAAAATCATGTTCTGAGCCATATTTTAAAATACATAACAAAAAATCCTGATTACGGTATCTGTATTTGTAATATGTATAAATGAAAAATATATATTTATACATTTTTCTGTTTCTTATTTTTAAATGGTTTGAAATTTTCTGTTCGTACTAAAAATTGAGTGGAAAGAACAAAGGCAGAAATTGTGGCTAAGCATCAAAGATTTTCCCATCAGAACAATCATTTTCAAATCTAGGCCCAGGCCTCGACCTAGATTGTGCCAGAGGAAATCAAGTACTCTGAGCAATAATTTGATTCATCATCCGATCTGTTCTTCCCAACAGCAACTGGAAGATTAAATAACCAAATTATTCTAAAGTTGTTAGTATGTAAATGTTGCGTAACTGTTCAATGATCTTGTTGGTTCCACATTTTGTTTTTTCATTTACCACTGAGGATGCTATTAAAATTAGTTAAGATATGATTTTGACGCTTAATCTGAGAATTATCTTTAAGAGAGTTAAAGAAAACAACTTATATCAAATGAAAAAAATTACTCATAAATAGTAAAAATTTATAAGATTAAACCCATAAACTTAAAAACTTATACATGAATAGAATTTCATCATACTATCAAATGAGATGGCTTTTCTCGTTGGTTCCACGTTTGAAACTAGTAGTATAGGACTGCAAAAACTACGTCCAATAGTCCTATTATATATATTTTTTCTTTTATAAATAAACAAATGGCTTATAGGTCATATTAAAGGATGTAAGACAGATTCAGAGTCAGAATAAATTTTTTGAAGTGAATCTCAATGCACCATCAAATTTTATTAACCGAAAAACAAAGCTATATACCTACTAAAGGAGGACATAGTGAGTCTTAGCCTATAAAATACATATTTTAAAATAAATATATCACATATAAATATAAAGATGATAATTTTTTTTTTTCAATAATGTAATGTATCATTTCTTTGAGCTGCGAACTTATGAAAATGAGAAATAATAAATTACATCATAAATATACACATTATGATTATAAGCCATGCAATGGTAAAATTCAATTAAGTTCCTTCTTTGTAAATGTTTCTAAGTCAAGTTCACAACCCCTTCCATCCCAAAAGTAAATAAACAAAGATAAAATAATACAATCGAGGCATTGATATTTTTAATAAATTATATATTATATGGTAACATTTTCATTAACTTAGCATTTAAACTTAATACTTATAATATTACACAATAATTTTGAAATTAAATTAATTATAAAATTTTAAAATAAAATGATATTCTCAAATCCATAATGTTAAACCAGATACCTGATTGGAAAATTAAATTTTGTATTTTGACAAAAAAAATTGAATCAAATTTTGATAAAATAAGTGAAATAAAAATGATGTTCTGTGAATTCTTATAGGGGTAATTTTATTATTATTTCAAAATAATTTTAAGAATGTGTCATTCAGTTTGATTAATGTGACGTGTATGTGAAAATTCCTAAAATATTCTCGATTTCTTTTAAAAATAAAATAAAATCAAGGGTTGGCTGGGACTGGCTTGATCGTTGATTCCAGCCCAGGCCTTAGAGAGGTATGTCCACGGAATTTTTTAATTTCATTTAATATAGAGCCTATATAGATATTTTTTTTTTCATTCTTTTTTTAATTACATTTATGTTACTAAGATTGACTTAAAAAATAACTAAGATCAAACGAGATTGAACACCGATGGTATAACTCGAAGAGCATGTCTCATACAAAAGGGAGCAATTCATACATCGGTGGGGAGATTGCCTTTATAGAGGAAAAAGAAAGTAGCAAATCATTGCAATGGATGTCGAATCCAAAACTCATGAGAGAGATGGATGTGCTAGTGTTTATCCATTGCACCATAACATTTCTGATAAAGCCTATATAGAGATGAATATATATATATATATTTTACATTTTTTGGAATTTCAAATATCATATACGATGTAATAACTCAAACTTACAATATTATTAAGATAAATAAATACTCTAAATAATCAAATCATATCGTGTGATGGTATAAACTTAAGAGTTTAATACTGTATTTGTGAATTAAACACAAATTGAATCTTGATTGATATGTTACCATACTGTAAAAGTAAAATAAAATTCATTTTTACTTTGGTACATTATTTGTCAGATCCATAAATAAAAATACTATAGACATTGAAAAAAGCATTTTAAAAAAAATTGTATTGCATTTCTACCTATAAACATGCACGTGATTCTACTAAAAAAAATAATAATAACCAATAATTTTGATCATAATATCTTTCATTCAAGATCTAGTAATGCAGTTCAAACTTACAAGCTACGTAATTACAATATCCATGGTGTAAACTTAATTTGTTGCTGTAATCGACTAGATTGAGTCATTCTATTATTTGTTTTTGATATTGAAAATCTTTCTCATGATTATAATTGAGGGTTGAAAAGAAAATTTAATTTTGACCATAAATTATTGACGATGTTTGACACATATTATAAGGGATCTATTGCTTAGAAAAGTTCATATATATATATATATATATATAAAATTAGAAACTTACGATTGATAGTGTTTTTATTTTATTTTTATTTTTATTGATTGATAGTTAATTATTACTTAGACTAACAAACTCAATTAGTAGGATATTGAAGATCTTTCTGATAGACAAGTATTTTCTCTTGATCTAAATTTTTATATGAATAAATATAAACTTTATGAGTAAAAGTAAGGGTTTTTTTTTTTTTAATAAAAGTAAAAATAACTAATAAAGCGCAAAATTGTAACCTTAAATTAATGATGATAGGCACATATCTCAATAGCCTCTGAAGCTTAGAAAATCAAACCAACACAAGTAGTAATTGCACAACAAATTAACTTAGGACCAGCATCAAAGCATGTTCTTCTCAAATTTCCGTTTTCATTGAAATCAACAAAACAAGAGGATATTTATTCTAGCTAGAACAAGAATGTGTGGATGGCACATGACATCCCAGTCAATGATATTGACCTGACCTCTCATTTTGTTTTAATATATACGGCATTAGATTACAACAAATCAATAGAATACTGTACCTATACATAATTATTTAAACTTTATTGGTCCCACAACTCATATATGAGCATCAAATTTACATGTTAATTACCCACAAAGCAAGACCCATTTGTTGAAATTATTTTTATCTGTCAAAAAGATTCTTATGCTTTCCAATAATAATATATCATCTTTCCCAAGTATGCAAACTACGCTTAAAATATAGCATGAAATCAAAAAACCTCCTCAATGTAGGTTTAGGGGGATTTATTGTTTAATCCTCTTTAAATTTTTTAGTTTGGATTTTTAATTAGGAGATATCATATTCATGCCATTTGAAAACCACTAGTCAATGGCATGTCAAAAGATTGTATGCGATGGAAAATGCTATTTGGACGAATGGATTCATGTTACTATGCATATAAGACAGACCGAAAAAAATTCAGAGAGATAAACCCTCATATCTTTACTGTTGTAGAGTAACATGAACCTAATAGAACAGTCAAAACCTACGAAGATGACTTTTAGATTGCATTTTCAATTTTTTTTCTTTCAAAAACGAAAAAAGATTAATCTTTTGAAAAAGATTAAAATATATACATATTATTTAATTTTTAGGATTTTTTACTTCATAGTTCATATCATATATAGCATTATTGAGACACAAATCAAAAGAAAACCATCATTCAAAAAAAAAAATATAGTTAAGTACTTTCGTTGTCTTTACTAGAGACAGATAGTATTGAAATTAATGTAAGTAGTTTTAAAACTAATGTCAAACGATGAAAATGAGTTCTTTAAGCTCTATCCTTTATTTACAAACTAACAATTACATTTTATGTAAATTGTTTTATTTGTTCGTGAACTATTTATCTTTTGTTCGCCAATTATCCTATACTTAAAAAATCTGTTTTTATAATTTAATGCTAATTTAAAACTTACAATAATACTAATTTTAGTGCCACATACAGAATCCTTGCATATCATTAAAATTATATGTATGCAAAATATACATTAGTGAACCGACTATTACACATGGGAAGTGAGCAAGAACACCTAATGACAAGTGTACATGTTCATCGTATATATTCTTAGTTTTTGGTTGTTTATAAGTGGGATTACGTAGTGGTAGTTACTCCCACCTATCGTTACTTCTCTAAATGGAAATCATAAATTTGAGCATAATAAATCACACCTTTATTTAGATAATCATCTTTTAATACTTATGAACAGTTATTCGAATCGTACTATTAAATAACTATCGAATGCTGAAGAGCAGTCATGTGGGCCATTACTAGAGGGCATTTTGCTACGAAACGGAAGACTCAAACCGCCCACAGAGTTGCCTCCAATTCTTGTCTTTCCCATTTGAAAAACAGCTGTAGTATTTTATATGTTCATATCCAAGCAAATAAAAAACATCAAACCCACAACTTTTGAAACCGCGTGAACTCTGACACCACCAAATCTGATAAATTATAGACATCAAAAGCTTATAGGTACAACATTTTTTTCAATCTTGTATGACTGAAAAGGTCACGTTCCAATGCAAGAAAGTGAGTGGCTAGCTAGAGAAATTAAAGAGAGGGATTCTATCAATCAAAGGTTTTTCCAAACCCAAATGGGAAAAGCCTGACTCCCTAGTAGTTGCAGTCAAATACTGCAATTTTTAAATGTACATATTCAAGCCTTAACTTCTTTATCCTAACTTTAGTTAGACCACTTGAAGGTAAAAGCCAAAATCCGTCCTGCAAGCAAGCTCTTTTTCACCGAACATATATAATATGAGTATCTATATATCTATCATATGTACACATCCAGAGACAACTAAACCCTCTTGGGAAAATGTGTGTATGTACATATATGTGTGATCAGTATGTTACAGAAGGAAATAGAAGTCGAACAGTACTATCCATTTAGAGCTTTCGAAGCATTTTTGTCTTCTATATTTAAGTGGACAAATTTGTTCAATTATACTTTCAAATTCTAGTTATGTCAATTACTTTTCTTTAGTTAATATTATTGGCATGCGTCCATTAAAACATTTATGTTAAATTTCTAAAATTTGCCAAAAATTTTCTTTGTGTTAGTAAAATTTCGTTATAAACTTCTTTAGAAAGATTTTTTTTTTAAATGAATTTTGAAGATATTTTGGTTTATTAAGTTTAAAAATAAAAGAAATTGTGAATTGATATATACTACATAGATGATAGATGCTGGTGTTGAACAGTCTAATTAGGAATTAAATTAAAGAATATTGCTTTGATCCAATTCAAATTAAATAAAATAAAACTAAATAGGAAGTCTGCCCTATTGTGGAGAAATTTCCCATTAAGATTCTGGAGGAGACTAAAACAATATTTGATCTCACAAGGCTTATCATTGATGACCAAGTCAGACTTTTCAGAATCAAAAGTGCAAAAAAATAAAATAAAAATGAAAGCATCCTAATTTCATTTGTCTTTAAGTGGATGTCTTCTTTAGGTTGCACAAAACTGACTCAAAAAGTTATTTTATTTTATTTTTTTAATTAAAAAGAAAAACACTCATAAACCCACCCAAAAATTTTCCAATTCAACCATGTGGGCATGTTCTCTCTATCTTTAATTCTAAGCTATAGTTGTTGTTGCTCATATTGTTTTATATGTATATGTATATATACATAGAGAGAGAGAGAGAGAGAATTATGACTGACCCCTCCACCATGTGATCATGAAAAACTGAAAATGCCTCATCAACACACAAAACACAAACACATGCTCAGTCCACCCCAGCCCATTTGACTTGTCTTGAGTTGTGCCACTTTCTCTTTGTGTCTAATTTGCAATTGAGCATGATGGGGCTCCGCCCATTTGTCAATTATTAGGGTATACACTTTGTTTATAAACCCCTAATCATCTTTGCTAATGATACTTCACAAAACAAAAACAATTGTATATTATATGAATTTGAATTTTGTTATTTTCTTTTTTTGTTGAGAGATTGTGTTTATTTATGTTTTGAAACTGAAAATAAAAATATTTAATTTTTAAAATTTATTATGGAAGTTAAAATCAGCCAATGATAGGCATCACACACATAAAGGGGATTCTATAGTACATTTATGATGTCTTATTTCCAACTTCTAAATTTATAGAAATTTAAAAATAAAAATTTAAAAATTATTTTTAAATTTTTTAAATATGTTTACTTATAGTTTCAAAAGAAATACCTTTACTAAGAGCCACCCAAATAAATTTTTGTCACACCCAATTTCTTTTTAAACCTATATTAAAAAATTAGAAATGAATTTTATTAATTTTTTGCTTTCTATACCTATCAAAGTACCAAAACTATCCTTGTTAGTAACTAAAAAGAAGCACCCCTGACATGAAGGGGAAAAAAAAGAAACTTTAAACAAATAATACCAATTTTTCAAATTTCACAACTCAAGACTTCAATTTGTGTTCAAGTTTTTGTTTTTTTGTTTTTTGGTTTTTGTTTTGTTTTGTTTTTTTTTTTTTTTTTGTTGTTTTATTCTGATTTAGAGACTAATATTTCTTTTCTTTCACAATAAATCTATCAAATTCAAAAGTTGTAAACATAATTGCTTTTATAATGGATTTTTTTTTCAATCTAACTAGGAACCATATATTACCCAAATTATAGTGCTACACTTTTTTAAAACCCAAAACAAAAACTGACTAGTTTT
Organism: Litchi chinensis; assembly: GCA_019925255.1. NCBI lineage: Eukaryota > Viridiplantae > Streptophyta > Magnoliopsida > Sapindales > Sapindaceae > Litchi > Litchi chinensis. The sequence goes on along the minus strand of CM034469.1, from coordinate 10,262,856 downwards.
CCTTTTTACACATTTGATTTTTGTTCAATACTAGTAAAAGTTAGAACAAAAGTATATATGCATTTAAAATTCATCTTATCCATTTTTATATCTATTGATTACAGGTTGAAATTAAATTCGTTTGTTGTGATATTAATTTTGACTTTGTATAAATTGTTAGGGTTTATAATAAATTGGGTGCAAATGTAAAAAATATATATATTTAGTTTATTGATTATATAATTATGTCCTATTAAGTAATTAATTTTAGAAATAAAATTTTTTATTAAAATATGAGTGTGATTACAACTTCTATTGCCACTCTTACTGATAATCTATCATGATATGTAATTTAAAGAAAAGAAGAATTCAAATAAAACCACTAACAAGACAATGATCAATTATATGACATTGAGGCATCTATTTCTTTTTCTTAGCAACTATTTTCAAATTTTTAACATATTTAATTGACTCTATGATATTCAATATTTATCTCTTAAAAATCAATAAAAATTATATTTATTTTTAAAAATATTAACACACAATCATCTAAACTTTAAAAGAAGAAATTTTTTTTTTCTTTTAAATAAAAACTAAAATAAATTTTAGAGCATACATTAGTATAAGTTTAAATTTATCTCAGCAATGAAAAAGAGAAAGGTAAACTTCATTAATCTTTACTAAATTTTGATTTAACTCTTAATTATTGTATATGAATTTTTATATTATTTTAAATTCCAACTTTATAATATTATAGAATCATGTCGGTTGTTTCTGTAACGTCATGTGGTTGCCTCAAGGTTATCGAATCAAATTTTGGATGAAAAATATGTAGAACTCTATGCCTACTTAGTGTTTATTATTAGCACCAGATTAAAGCATTGTCAGTAACCAACTGAGATGAGACTTTAAAGTACGGTCCTATTAAAACACTATTAGGACCAGCTGAAATAAGACTGAGAGTTATCTACATAAAGTAAGAAAATTGTCAATATATTAGTAGGAGAAATACACATTCGAACTTATGATTTTGGTGTCAAATATATAGGTGGAGGTGGCTTATTACTGTGCCACTTACTTTGTGTGTAAAATAGGTGACTTTTTAAAAAAAAAAAAAATTTGAAACTAATTCAGAAGACTACCAAGATCAATCGAGATATGATGCTAGTAGTTTGACCAAGAGAACTACTTATATATATGAGGGATCAACGTATATGGAGGTGAGAAAGATGCTCACACATGGGTGGAGAGACTATCCACATAAATTGGTGGGAGGATATTGTTATGGGGTGTAGAACCCACAGCAAAAGGCATATAAGCTATGACTTTTGACTAAAGGCACTAACAATTGACTACGAAAAGTAGGTGACTTGTAAGTTGTAAATAGTAAGAAATATGATTTGTTCTTGATGTAAGTTATTTTTATACATAAAAAATAATAATACTATTATGTATGTATGATAAATGGGATAGATCTAATTTCCCTTTATAGTTTGATATAATAACAAAAAAAACCCTTTAACTCAAAAAATCGTTAAAAATCCCCTATAATTACATAATTATAAAAAAAAAAAAAAAAAAAAAACCCTTTACTGTTTAACAAAATAGCCAAAAAAACCTAACCATCAACTTAAATATTAAAAGTTAATATATGACCATTAAACAGAAAAGGTAAAACTGTCAATTCAATGTAAAATAAGTTTAAAAAAATTTAAATTAACAGATGAGTGCCACATATACATTGCATTTGACATCAGCAGATTATATATTTTTTAAATAATTTAAAATTAAAATAATTTAAAAAATTTAAAAATAAACACACATTAATAATTTTTTAAAAAAATTATGTCTACTATCCATCAACATGATGCCCGGTGGATATAATTAAAAAAAAAAAGTTTAAAAAATTATTAATATTTTTTTTTCAAAAAGTGATGTCCGATCTCTCGCTCTTCTTTCTCTTTCTCTCTCTTCTTTATCTTTTCTCTCTGGTCTCCTCTTTTTCTTATTCTCTTTTCTTTCCCTTTTCTCATCTTTTCCTTTTATTTTCCTTTATCTCTCCTTTGAAGTTTTGGTTGGATGCTTGATCCAAATCGAAGTGGCTTTCCACCGATCGGGTCTCTATCGTTGGATATCCATTTCAATTTGGGTCTTTAGGTCTAGTGTTCATCATCTAAGGTAGTTCTCTCTCTTTACCACCTCTCTCTTCTCGCTCGACTTCTCTCTCTCTTCTCTATCGGGTTCTCGCCAGATTTCTCTCTCTTCTCTCTCCACTTCTTTCTCTCTCTTTTTTCTCGGTTTCCAACGACTTGGGTCAACTTGAATTGGTTTGAGAGCGAACCTAGGCAACCTAGGTTCATTTGAAGATAGTCGAAGTCTAGGTTTCAAAACCTAGATATGATTTTTTGGGTTTTGAAACGCAGAACGATCTTTATTTTCATATGAAGATATTTTTTTTTTCTTTTGTTTTTAACTTTGTTTTAAAAAATAATATTGATGTTGTTCATGTTTGATGATGGTGATAAATTTGTGTTTATGTTGATGATATTGATGATATTGATGATGGCAATGAGTAAGATAATGGTGACAAATAGGGTGATATTGATAAATGGATGGCAAAATTGAGAAGTAAAACCACATCAGATGATGAGGAGTATGGACCCAAAGATGATGAAGAAGGGTAACAGGTATGGGTGACCATTCGAGTTGGGTTTTGGAGAATAAAGAGAAGTGGAATCTAATCTCCAAATTGGATTTTCATCATCTATCGTTTTTTATGGATAGTGGAGATCCAATGTGGAGATTCACCCCAAAATGAATTATTTGAAACTTTTTTTTTTTTTTTAATTTTCTTCTAATTTTCTTTTTGATTAATTTTTAAAATAATATCCACTATCTATTATGTTTGATGGACGGTAGAAATCTTATAGTAATTTTTTTAAAATAATTATTAATAATTTGAATTATATTTTTCAATTTTTTTTAGCTGAGGGGTAATTTCATCTTTCCATGTACTACCATTGTCAGGACACAATTTTTAATAATAGAATTTTTGTTTATAATAAACACAATTATGACACGAATTCATTTAACTGTAATCCATACTTTTTTTTTTTTTTAATTCATGTCAACTCATCGTGTCGTGATCTATATTGTCATCCTTACTTTCCATACACTATTACCGTCAGAATACACTTTTTAATAACAGAGTTAATAGAAGGGGAAAATAGAATTATGCCAGACAATAGGGGGTCCTTAGTGATTTGGTCAAACATTAGGGGTTCCTTGGTATTATCCCATAATAAATTGTATAAAATCTCCGAAAGGAATCTAGTAAGCTTCAGAAAAGAGATTTTCGATCGTTTTTAAAACTTAAAAAAATAAAAATTAATGACATCACCGTGTTCCTCTTCTATTTTCCTTTGGTTGATCCAGATTTCAAGAAACTGAAGACTCGGTCAAAGACAACGACTCTGGCCCCACATCCACGTGCCATGTTTCATAGCCCTACGATTAACTTACTGGGACCCACCTTAATAATATCCACCAATCATATCAATCTGTTTTCATTCAAAAGTCGTCGTCTAGTCAAACAAATAAATAATTATCAATTATGTTTCTGTGGGGGTTCTCTGACCAGATCCCGGACGTGATGATCACTGCCGTTAATCATATCATTTTTGGTATAATGACGATCATGCCCTTGCTTCGCTATCCTGGAACTGAAAAATGTCAGCTTTACTTTTATTTGATAGTGATTGTGATTATGAGGCCTCCAATATTCCACGTATACAGTCACAAAAGAAGCTAATTCTAATCTCGTTACTTAGATTTGTCCATATCGTTGTCCGAATCAGCCGTGATTGGACATTATGGCTGGATCCGAGACTCATCTATATAAGGTTAAAAAATTATTCACTTTCAGATAAAACTTGTATGAATTGAACGCACTGTCTAAAATACAAAGAATGGATAGTTTAATTTTACCATTGAACAAAATTACTTTCTCAATTTTAAAGAATTGTAACTTGTAACTCGATAAAAGTATCATGGATTTAATTTATATAGTATTAAAGATATTTTTAAAATATTAAAATTATTTTTAATTTTAATCATTTCAAATATGAAGAATATTGAAAGTATATGAAGTGTGATTTTCATATTTACTTTTTTGACCCATATCATGTAATTGCTTGCTAAAAGTACTTTTGCTAAAAGTAGATTTTCCAAAGTTCGAAGCTCTTTCTAAGTACTTATGATAGTACTGTATATTAATATAGTACACGAGTGACCAATAATGTTATTTTCTATATCAATATAATGCAATGACATTTTAGATTTTTACTTCAAGTAATAATTTTTTTTAATTAATAAAAATTTATGATATAACTTAGAATTAGATTGGACAATCAGTTGAATGCGAATAGTGAGATTAATTAATAACTCTTTACTAATTTAACATTTTGTAGCAACTACAAGTTAGATTTTGATCATTTTTTTGTGCGTAAAGTTTAGATATGGCTGAATGTGAATAAATTAGTGTTAATGAAATAAATATAATTTTCTTTTCTCCAGCATACACATAAATATTAATTTGTTTGATTTTACTAAACAAAAACATCTAAACAAAATTTCTATGCAATACTTCATAAATTTAATGATTGTATTCAAATTGATTAAGTAATTTTTTTTTAATATAATTGTAATAAAAAACTTAATTTAATTATTTCAAAAAAAATTTAATTGAATATAAAATAGAAAAATGAATAAACAATATCAAATTGATCTTTATTAAAATTATGAGTTTGAATTATGTATTTGTGAAAATGATTAGTTGTCGGAGTTGCTCTTAACATATTCATTAAGTATTTTGAATTTATATTTAAGTGAAAGTCTTTTATCTTTTACATTCATATGAAAATAGTTTACAATCCAAATTTAATTTCTTTTAATAAAAATAAATTCAAATATTTGAGTGTAAGAATTCAAACCCACATATATATTGGAATGTTAATTACTTAATCATGAATTGAAATTAAATTCTTATCTTCGCTTTTCACAAAATGTGAAGAATTTTAAAGTGAAAATTTTATAAAATAGTATTAAAAGAAGTGAAATTTCGAACTAAAATTGAATACCGCACTGGTGAGTTTCTTTTGTAACATCAATTCTCACAAGTTATATTTCGTAAATGTGAACAATGACCTTTATTTACAAATTATATATAATTTGCGAATATTATGATATTAAAAAGACTCATTTAATTTTTCAGGTGTTAGTTCAAAAATCACATTTTATTTATTATTAAAAAAGAAAAACTCAAATTTAAATGGTGAAATGAAACTTACCCATGTTTGATTATTCCGTTTTCTTGGAGGCTCAAGCAATACAATTAATATACGTAATTAAATTAAGCAGCTCATTTAATTTATGCTGGAAACAATACTCGTCTGACCACCCAAGATCAACGGTCAAACTCTCCCTAAATTGTAAACAGAAATATTTATTCAAATAAATTATTAACTTATAGCCGTTTTATTCTTCTCTTTCTATATGTTTTTCACATGGGATGGTTGGTCAAAAGTTGCATTTTAACAGACAATTAATTATCTAAGTCATTAATTAGGTGAAGAATAAATTCAATTTATTAGTGTTGGAAAAACATTCTTTTACACGTAGTTCACTCAATCACTCACATCTTTTTCTTTCATTCTATAGGAAGTCTACTAAGTATTAATTGATCAATCCAACATTCATATATTATGTAGCCGATCCATTATATATATATATCCCAAAACAAATTCTTTTCCCTATTTATTTCAAATATAGTGAATGAATTTGATTAATTAGTTTTACTTTTTAAAATTAAGTATATCTTATTATAAAAGTATTATATATATTCAATAATTATGTTCAAAAGTCAATACCTTTTTCAATTTATATCTTGTTTATTTTGAAATAAATAAACACAAATTTTAATAAAATTGAATTATTCAAATACATATTTATTGTAAAAATAAATATGTTAATTATTTTTTTTTAAGGTTTCCTTCTCTTTCGTGATTGGTTAGACTATGTGCACCTAAGGAGTGACGACAAAAGATAATTACCATCACATGCTTGTTAGAGAAAATATTAATCTACAAAATCAGAAGAGTCAGTCTTTAGTCACATGAGGTCCATCATACTATAATGATAGTTAATTAAGTTAATCTAACTATAATAATTAATTAACTAGGGGGTCTAATCTAACACGGGATGTCACGTGGCTAGTCATGTGGATGATCAAACCAGTTTTGATTCCAAGTGCAACTAGCCCCTGCATGAAAATTCAAATAAAAGTGTAACCAACAAATCTTATGATTATTTTAAGATTTCATTGGATTTTATAAAAATTTTGATAAAATCAATATGAGGTATAGTGAATTCTATCTAAATCTATTGCAAATAATAATAATAATAATAATAATAATAGTCAAACTCTTGGGTTAAATAAAACTTAGACCCTTGGGCCTTTGTTTAAATCTATACACCTGTCCACTTTTAGTTGAGCGTTTGTATAATTTCACTGTGGTATTTTTGTATATGTAATATGGGTTTCAACCTCGTTTTTCTAATTAAAATATAAATTAAAATTATGTGATAAAAATATTATCAAAAAATTAAAATAAATTTTTTAGCATTATGAGTGTTTGTGAACTATAGTTTGTGAATAAACGTAATGGTTCCGAAACAAAGAAAACTGTGATTATCATCATCATCATCATCTTTTGTTTACAAACTATTATCTTTGTTTACAAATTTTAATTCATGAAAACTTACGTTGTTAAAAATATATATATTTTTCTGTGACTTATTTAAAACCGACTCTTTTTTGTTTTTTTTGTTTTTTTGTTTTTAAGAAAACAAAATCTAAAATGTAATCAATGGCAGACCTACATACAGAGTTGGGTGCAAGCCTGCCCCAACTCACTTTTCAAAAATTTTGTTCAGTTTTTTTTTTTTTTTTTTTTTTTTTTTTTTTTTTTTTAATTAAAAATTAATAAAATTTTGTTAAATGATAATGTATAATTCTAAATTTATCATTTTATCTTATATTTTCTATCCTTGTCTTTATAAAACTTTAATTTTTATATTCTAATTTATTTTCAATCATGCTTTTATATTCTATATATTTATTATTTTCTTACACTTTTTAAATGTAATATATTTAAGTTGACTTGAAAATCTAATCAATAAATCTTAAAATTTCAAATTTTAATTTGTTATGTCAAATATATATTTTTTAATGGACAATCGTAATTTATATTTTTCTCTCCTTTTATATTTCTTTTTAAGTAATTTTACTCTGTTTGAAATCAATCAATAAAGCAATATGAAAATTTCTTAATTGAAGCTTAAGTTCTATTTTTAACCTAAAGTCAATTTATTATTTGGACATTGGATTTAGATCATTTGATTCTCAATAATTTTTTAACAAACACTATATAATTTCAAATCGAAAATTAAGTTTTTTTTTTTTTTCCCCTAATATGGATTATCGATTAGTAAAGAACACATTTTTGTTTTCTCTTATACTTTATAATTATAGGTTTTTTAAAGTATAAAACTATATATATTCTTGATTTGGTGTATTATTTATTTTCAATTTTTAGTTATATCCTCGAACAGTTGACAAGTACTAAAAGTAAACAAAAATGAAAGTTTCATAATTTACTATAACTTCAATCTTTTTGATATCACTATTATTTATTTAAAGTGTCCATATAATATGAATTTTTAGGTCCATCGCTAAATGTAATTGTAAACATTATTTATCTATTATAGTGAAGGAGTAGTTATCTAACTGTGATGTTTACAATGTGTAATCACATGTAAGAGTCTCATTTTATTAAATTATAATCTATACATTACCTTTCTTACATTGCATGAATAGTTTTTCCGATCATTTTAATCTTAACACATAGTCTTGATCGATCTTTTAGAATTATTTATGATGTGTTTACTTGATGGATTAGAGAATGCTAATAAGAAATGAGAATGATTATTAGTATTTACATGCTCTAAAATTAATTCATAATAGAAATAAAATTATGGGTCCTACATAAATTTGAGGTTATGGAATGAGAATCTTATTTTCATTCTTTTTTATAAGTTGAAAAGTCTTTTATATTCTTATTAAAAAAATGATTATAAGTACATAATTTTAATAAAAAAATTTTTATAATTTATAATTAATATATTTCAATTTTAAAGTAAAGTAAACATTTCAATGAGACACCGTTGATTCTAATGCTGATCTCTGTAATTAAAATAAATAATTTATTCTGATTTTGATATATCATTTTAATTTTAAGCTATTTTGATTTCAGATTATATCGATTCAAAACGTTTTGATTTCGTGTAATTGCGTAAGTAAACTCACCTTTAGACCGTGATGCATAAGATGTCCAGTATAAATAAGCCAGCCCAAGACTTGTAGATTCACATTCTCATTGACGCGTGGAACACACATCCTCGCTCTATAAATAAGCCAATTCACTTTTCACACACACACAAGTAGTCTCAACCCACCTAGTGAGAGAGATGGTGCAAATGTGGCTTCTTTGGTGGCCAAAGAAAAACACAACCACCACCGCCGTCAAACCCGACAACGTCGTCATCGCCTCCGCAGCCACCACCACCACCGCCTTGCCATTGCCAGAAAACGGATCATGCTGTTGTATCAGCAGTTCATCATCAACAACAAGTACTACTACCACCTCCTCCTGTCTATCAAAACTAGTGAGGAAACTGAAGAAGCACTGCAGAAGCCTACGCGCCACCGCGGTGGGCAGCCGGCAGAGCCCCTTCCAATGCCGGTACGACCCCCTGAGCTACTCTCTCAACTTCGACACAAGTGGGTGTGGAAACTTGTTGGAAGATGAAGAATACTACTACCAGTACTGTGCTTTCTCTTCACGATATGTTGCCAACCCAAGAACTTCTTCTCCAAAATTGGTCCCTGCTGCTTCTCACTGAATATTAAAGATCCACTCAATATCCAAATTATATATAAATTTTTGTAAGGTGGATTCTTCATAGTTAGGTTTAGATTTGTAATGGGTAACGTTCATATATATAATTTTTTTTTTTTTTAAGCAGAAATTTTTTTGCGTATTTAATTATTTTTACGTCTGTTTGATAAATATTTAAAATTAAAATATTTTATATATTTAATATAATTTTATTCGACTACGTATGAATATGTTTATACGAAAAAAGAGTATTCTTTTCCATAATGGAAGAGTCGCATGTGGCTTGGTCACTATTTGACTTGAAAAGATACATGAGAGCTTTAGAGCAGTGGCAGACGACTTGTTCTTTTTCAGCATGTCATGCTTTATTACATAGATATTATAATATAAATTAATTAATAGAAAACTGATATTTGATGTAAGGAGATCATTAGGGGATCAGTACTTGATTTAACTTGATGGAAAATTTTGAATTTGTTTAAAGAGAAGATCAAATATGAATTAATATACAATTTTGTTAACTGCTTAAATTCTTCTTATTGATGTTTTTTCATGTTGATTCTTTCTTTTGATCTTTAATCGCCAGTACAGAAATCTAACTAAGCATTGCCCGAAGTCATGAACATTTTAATGGTGCTTTTAAGAACTCCTTTCTGTCAAGGATTGTGTTGATCATATATACATGCACTTGGGCCACATATTTAAAATTGAAAGATGTAATAAAATATTTGTTTATTTTTTTTTTTCAAATTATAAAAATAAAATGTCATAATATGATTTTTCTTTTGGGTTAGTTGCGCTAATATCCATTGTCTTCTTGAAGGCTCTCTCATTAGAGAAAGAAAACTCTTTTGCCTTTAGTGAGAGAAAGCTTTGTAGAAGGGTTTTCCGATTACATCCCAGCTGGTTTCATCATTTTCTTGTTCTTAGCTCTCTCCTCTTGATCATCACTACTTCCTTCTCTTTGATTCCATAACTATGATTCTTGTTTTTTTTGGGCTTGGATCCAGTTTTAATTGGATCGAAGCTCCAAAAACCCGATTTGCTCTAATAGGATTTGTTTTCTTGTAGATGATGGATGAAAATCAGTGCATAGCTTTTAACCTATTAGTGGCTGGCGATAGAGCTGCTTTCTAGAGTGTTTTTTTTTGGATTTGGTGTTCAAATTTGGGGGTCTTTTAGCTCTATATGGTTGATTCAAGTTTAGGATAAAGATCAGATTGTTATACGGATGATTTTCTGTCTGAGGTGCCTTGTCCTGATTTTTATAAGCTATCTTTCAACAATTATTTTTTGGGTTTCGGAGGGTGTATTGTATAGCCTATTTTGGGTAATACTAATTTTCAATTTGTTTTCGTCATTTGTTTTAATTTATGCTTTGAATAGTTGGTGGTTGACCTGATTCAGTGTCACCTAGACAGTCTCATGATTGGGACACACTTGGTTTTCATCTAGTCTTCCTAGCTTATTCCTCTGTTGAGGACTGTTTCTGGTGTATTTATGTTTTAGTTGGTAGCCCCAAATTTGATTGGTCTTTAGAGTTGCATATTTGTGGTTTCCAAATTTAGGAAAATTGGTAATGAAGTTTTCATAATTTCAAAGAAAAAAAAATTGCACTAATATGCTCTCTAGTATCTCAAAATTGCATCTGTTGGTACCTTTTCCATTTATTACACTAACAACCCTTGAAAAATGTTGACTGATGGTTTGATTAACTAGTAATTAATGGCACATTTGATTGTTGAAGGATAAAAAAATTATTTACCATTTAATAAAAAATGATATCATTAATTGATTGCTTAATATAAAAAAAGTATTGATTATTAATTGATATTGTTTTTATTTGGCTGAGGAAGAGTTGGATGTTGAAGTTTAAGTGTTGATTTTAGTTGAAGTTTGTTTGTGGATTTTGATTGAAGAAGTGTTGTAAATATTTGTGAGAATTGTCATTGTGAAGTTCAAGAGAAAAAATTTTTTAGGAAACAGAAGAACTGAGTTCTTTGGATCCAAAAATATGGAGGATCGAATGAATTAAGTTCATGTTTGATTTGGGGTTCTAATTTGAGATCAAATGAGCTTTGGTGATTTTTTATTTTGGTACTTTAATTTGGGATATTGAACCATTCATGAACATTAATGATTATTTTGTAAAATAATATTTAACTCTTTTTTTTTTTTAAATGTTTTTAATAAATTGTTAATGATTGAAGAAGATGAGGTATGTTCCATACAGAAAGAAGGAAAAAAAAGAAGAAGAAGAAGAAGAAGATGATGAGTTCCAGGCTTTTTCTATTATGAATGAAGAAAACATTAACTGGAAATCAGATGGATAAATCTCTATCATCTTTTTAGATTAGGATATGATGGGAGGATTTAAAATTATATTTAGATAACTAATAAAATACATACTAGGGGAATTTTTGACTCTTTATTATTACATGGTTAGTCAACAGTTATTTTCAACTTCAGTCAACGATTTTTAGGACAGGTTAATGCAATAGATATAAAAGTTATTAAGTAGTGCAATTTTGAGATACCTCAGGGATTTAGTTTAATAAGGATTCTTTGTATTGTATCAACATTAATGACTTCCTTGAGATTTTTTTTTTGTAGTTTTTGTGTCACTCTAACAGAAACCTGAAAATTCAAAAGAATATATATTGTACAAGAAAATTCATCTGGTGACGGTTGATTGAATAAACTAAATAAAATCAAAACCCTCTTGATGTTAACCATTAAACAAATAGAAAGTGTCCACAGAATTTGCTTTTCTAATTTATAAATTCATGTACATTATTTTTGTTGATTAATCGTAAATCATCAATGAACTTTGACTCGAAGAGATGGTATAAAAAGACTCACATGACCACCGACTTTCTCGTGTACGAAGAAACAAAGTTGCGGCCTTTCTAATAGCTGTAGCTTTCGGCTAGCGTCAAGTGTCTGAGCCTCGTTTACATTGAAGATGTTGAAATGTTCGATGAAATTGTGACAAGTCCACTTAACAGATTATGTATATAACTATAGTCTAATTAATCTCCTCAGTAAGCTTTTTGTTTTAGAATGAATAGTTCATTGCATAAGGTATTAAATATTGGTAAATTATATATGAATATAATAAAAAATTAATATTTTGTAACTATCAAGTGAGAGGGATGGTATGTTTATGGAAATGGTGGCATGGGCATGTGCAAATGAGCACCGATTTCCAAGCAATTGTATAATATTATTTTGCTCATGGCTGACAAACTTTCCCGCATCTTATGCTAATCATCAGTATATAAAAATATTTATTAAAAAAATAAAAATATTATTTAAAAAAATTAAAATAATTTTTTGGAAGATTAAAAAACGTTATATGAGTCCTCTTTTGGTTATATTTGATAATTTGAATAAAAATGAATGTTATTTCTTAAGATATCAAATGCAACAAAATTCATTTCCATTCGAACCCATTAGCACGTAAAGTTGCGTAAGATTGTTCTTGCATGCAAATTGCAATCCAATACTTTTTGGTGTCCATACTTCAATCGTTCTACTTCAATCGTTGTACTAAGACTTATTTCACCTTGTTATAAATATATACATACATACATATATATATATATTGGTGGATCTAGAAAATTTGTTCACAGAGCACATGAATAAAGTTAAAAAAAATCAAAAATTAATAATATACTAAATATATAATGTTTTTATGTAAAATAATGTTTGATAACACTATGTAATTTAAATAAAATAAAATATACATTATATTTAAACAAAATAAATACTCTTATGCTTAAAAATCACTACAAGAAAACAGGTTATTAATACCGGATTATCCATACTGGGCATTAAAGATTCGGTATAGATAAGTTGCTTTTAATTTTTTAATAATAAAATCGGATTATCCATACCGGGCGGCAAGGTACCCGGTATGGATAAGTTGCTTTTATTTTTTTAATAATAAAATCGGATTATCTATACCGAATCTTCCATGCCCGGTATCGATAATCAGATTATCCATACTGGGCGCCCGGTATGGATAGTTTGAGTTTAAAAAAAATAAAATAATATGGATTATCCATACCGGGCGCCCGACCGCCCGGTATGGATAATTTGAGTTTTAAAAATAATAATAATAATAAGGATTATCCATACCGGGCACCCCAATCGCCCGGTATGGATAATTTGAATTTTAAAAAAATAAAATAAAATGGATTATCCATACCGGACGGAACCCCCCCTCCCTCCGCTATAGATAATCTGAGCAGATTATAATTGACTCCCCTTCGTCATTTTCTCTATTTTTCTTCTCTCTCTATCTCTTTCTCATATCTTCTCTCTCTAGAAACCCTAGCTGCCACCACCCATCACTGTCGCCACTCCGGTTGCCGACCGACGCCGTCGTCGATCGTCGCTCCGATGAGTCATCTTTTTTTCTTTTTCTTCTTCTTCAATGTCTTCTTCTTCTACATTTTTTTTTTTTGCTTGTTCTTCATCTTCTTCATCTTCTTCATCTTCTTCTTCTTCCATTCATAGGACGACCGGACTGCCGTCCGACCGCCGATGCGGTAGTCCGGTCGTCTTTTTTTTTTCTTTTTTTTTTTACTTAACTTCTTTTTTTTTTTTTTTTCAGCTATGCTAAGGATTGACACTGTCTGGATACATCGTATTTGGTTGTTTTATCTGGGAGCGTTATATTCATCAATTTACTCTTCTTCCGTTGTTTTATCTGTCGATAGGGTATGTATTTTATGATTTTGGTATAATCATATTTTCATATTTTTTGCAATATGTGTGTATATATATTGTTTGTATTTATGTTTGTGGGGAGACAGAGTCTCTGAAGTGGTTGAATATATTGTGAAATTATTTTGTTATTTATATTGCAGGTGAATTAAATTTTTGGTATGGTTGAAAAATAGGAAAATTTCCGTCAAAATTTTCATAAAATTGATTGACTTTATTGTTTCAATTTAATTTTATATATATTATATAAATATAATTATTTAAATTTGTTGATAGGAGTAAATATTTAAATTTTTGTGCATATAGTCCATATCTTAGGGTTCTTCAAGCCAAGTTGGTAGATCGAATAGCAACCACTGCAAATTATTAGATTGGATGGGTAAAGGAATAATGGTGACGGAAGCAGAAATTGACTCAGATGACTTCTATGCTAAAGTTCATCATCTCGAACTTGGTCTAAATTAGAGTATGTAATTTAAATATAATTTAAATTTAGAGTATGTAATTTAAATGTTGTATATTTAATTTTAGAGTATCTAATTTAAATGTTGTATATTTAATTTTAGAATATGTAATTTAAATGTTGTTAATATATTAAATAATATATATTTTTAACATTTATGTATGTTGGTAGTTTTATTATAATATTAAATTACAATTTTTTTTTTATCAATACCGGGCTCTTGCCCGGTATGGATATTTATTATCAATACCGGGCACCCGTCCGGTATGGATACTAAAGTATCCATACCGGCGACAACCACGCCGGACGGGTTGCCCGGTATAGATAGTCAACCATACCGGGCATTGCCCGGTATGATTGACCTGTTTTGTTGTATCCTAATAATATTGTTAAAATAAATAAAAATGAAAAAAATACATAAAATTATAATTTTTCTCGACAAGATTTCATATCTTGATATCATTTCATGATAACTTCTCTATCAATTTTGTCAAAAATATCTTTCTCTATATATGTAAGTAAGTTATCATTTAACTATTGATCTCTCATTCAATTACGTAATTTAGTCTTCACAATATTCATAGTAGAAAATGTTCTTTCAACAGTAGCAGTTGCAACAGGTAATAATAATGCAAATGTCAAGAATAAGTAAATTAATGGGAAAACCTTATCTTGTCTTTTCTCAACGATCTTTTGTGCCAAATCTATAGGACCATTTAATTATGAAAATTCAATGTCAGAGCATATGACTGCAATGTAATAATGCCAAAAGTTGATCTTTAAGTGCCAAAAGTTTAATAGATGGAAAGTCTTTTAGATAAAATTGAGCAAGTTGAATAAGTTTTTGTTTGTCGAATTCACGAAATTGATCTCTTTAACTAAGACATGCAACACAAAGAAGTAACTTAGAATTTGCCTTTAGGCACCGAATATTTAGTTCTTGAAGTTGCAAATCTAACACAACATAAAATAAGTCTACTTGATAATAATGCATATTGTTTATCTCTTGAGTTTTACGTCTTAATCTCCCTTGAGGTATAAACAAATTATCTATGTTAACAACTTAGATTTTACACTTTTCACAAAAAGTGAAAACCTACTTCAATAAAAAATCCCACCCATTTTTTCTCATTGTCTGAAGTTATTCTTTACATGTTTTTACTAAAGTCATGACATTAACAGCATCTTGATCTTTTTTCTGTAATGTAAGTGACAACGCATGTGTAACTCCCAATATTGTTCTCATTTAATGAAGACCAAAAATAAAATCAAATGTTTCTATCGCATCTAATAAAAGCTTTGATTCATATTTTTGTTTCTGATTCGATCCATCATCCACTAATATATCAAGTATTTCTACAATAGACAAGAACACGGAAATTATTTTGATTATAGTATTGTAATGTGAGCCTCAACGTGTATCATTTGGTCTTTTAAGCTAGTTTCTTAATTTAAACCCAGCCACTTGAAAACTCATTATTCTTTAGTGTTTTAAAAACTTTAGCTGCTTATTTTTCTTGAAAAATATCACAACATTTAGCATATGCTCCAATAATATTTAACACTTGAGTAATCCAATAAAAAAATAAGTAATATCTATATGACTTTTTGCCACAACAATAAGAGCTAACTAAAGTTGATGGGCAAAACAATGCATATAAAAAGCACTCTCATTGGCTTTTAAAATAAATGCTTTAAGTTCTTTAAATTCACCTCATATATTACTTGTTCCATCATAACACTGTCCTTGCAATCTAGAAATACTTAATTTATATCTAGAAAAAAAAAAAAGAATTAATAGTTGCTTTAAGTGAGAGTGCAGAAATATCAATAACATACTTAATGCAGATAAAATACTAAATTAAATTACCATTCTTATCCACATATCTCAATATAATAACCATATGCTCTTTCGAAGATATGTCACTAGAGTCATCCAGTAAGTGAAAATAATGAGTTGCCAATATCTCTAATAATTGTATTAATAATTTCACTTGAAATAGTACTTACTATGTCTCTCTGAATCTTAGGTGCTATCATTTTCAAATTTTCAAGAGCACTTTTGAGTGTCATAGCTTTTATATTCTCATTTTGAGCATATAGCCAATGTAAAAGTTTAAAAAAATTGTCTTTATTACTAGAATTTTTAGATTCATCATGTCCTCGAAATGGAAATTCTTACTGTAAAAGAAAACCGACAATCACTTGAAGCACATAAACAAGTTTGATACTTAAATTTGAGTTTAATTTGACTATTTTTTTTATAGTTGACTCAATATATTGATCTAATTTAGTAGATCTTCACATTTACTTCAAACATTTTTATGGGCACTACTTTTAATATATTGTCTTAACGAATCTGTCTTTTTCCAGTTTGTAAACCCTTCGTTAACAAAAAAGTCACCACCCGCTTGTTTTCCAATATCTAGTTAAAAAGATAACAACTTAGACAATATGCTGCATCTTTTGCTATACTATACTCCAACCAAGTAGAATGTTCAATAAACCAAACAGTGTTGAATTGCCTAGACTTTTGTCTAAAATATCTCATAGGAAAATTGTGTTCTCTAAATTAGATAGTGCTGAATTGCAATAACTTTAAGTTTAAGATTTTAGGGTTTATTGATGAGATGTATATAAAATTCAAATTATTAAAAAATAAATTAATTAAAAAAATAATCAATTTAGGAGGCTAACCTGATAAGTTACAAAATGTTAAAGTGAATATAAAGAGATTTCAAATAAAGTTGAAGAGAAGAAAACAAAATTATTCAGTAAAACTGTAAATTGCCAATGGAATTTGTATAGCATATAAAAAGTAGAAGTAAACAGTATCTATATAGGAGAGAACTAAAAAAAAAAGTTGAAAAAAAAAATATTAATTAATTAGGAGTAGTAAAAATATTAGAAATAGAAAAACTAGGTCTAATGGAAGTAATTAAAAGAAAGAGAGTTAATTATATTAGAAATATGAAGAACAAATAATAGAGTTAAAAAAATAATAATAAACAATTAAAAAAGAAAAAAGTAGGACATGAAATTTTTTTTTTTTTTTAAATAGAAGTAGAGTAGGGCACGACAACTTCGTGCCAATTTTTAAAATATAATGATAATAATAATAATAATAATTAAAACAACAGCTCTTAATAATGGAAAGTTGAAAGTTGTACAAGTGTAGTATAACACTCCATCTGCACGTTTGGATTGCAGTTTGTAGGATGGCAACTACACTGCACAAATATTTATTTATTTTTTTTTGAAAAATTAAAGAACTTAACAATTTTTTTTTCAAATTCTAGGGCCCAATGCTTGGTCTATCCATATATATATATATATATATATATATTGTTGGGAGAAATTTGGTCCCTTGTCAATTTAATTGAGCCTAACATTGGAATGCATTGAAATCAGTTTCAATTTGAGCCCAAGATTGAGTCCCTAGGGACTAGTTTTGAATAGTGTTTTAAAAATCAACCAATTTGACCAATTTTTCACCGATAAATAGGTGATTGGCATCGTGCTGGTCTGATAACTCTCAAATCAGTGCTAAAATCAGACAAGTCGCATTTTGGCCAAATCAACTTACACAGTTATAACCCAAATATGGACTCAAACTCCATTAACACAAAAAAATTAAAAAAAAAAAAACTTGACCAAAAAAAAAAAAAATTAAAACCCACAAAAATTGAAAAAAAATGAAGAATCAACATACCAAAATTATCATCACATAGAGATTGGAAAAAAGAATTGCAAAAAAAATCATCATACAGGCCCAACCTATCGTTTGGAAGAGAGTGGTGACAAAGAGGCTGGGGGGTAGATCCAACGGAGGTCGGAGAGGAAGAAGCAGGGGAGAAAGAGATGGTAGCATAGGAGGTTGGCAAAGAAGGAGAGAGAGATGAGAAAGAGTGGAGGAGGGAAAGAGAGAGAGAGAGAGAGAGAGAGAGAGAGAGAGAGAGAGTGGTGTTGGCTGAGAGTGATAGAAATGTGTTAGGGTTGAGTTAGTTGTGTGTGTGTGTGTATTAGGAAAAATTACATATACCCATCTAAGATTTAATTAAATTACACTAATATCTAAATTTTGACCATAACAACATTAACATCTCTTTTAAGTTTTTTTTTTTCTTTTTTATTATATTATAAGTTTGACCCAGTTTGACTGTCTTCAACAATACTCACCAATTAATCATTGATTACTTACTAAGTAACCTATAAATCACTAATCCCTGCCTCACTGATTGATTAGTAAGTAACGATTTTTGGAACCATGGTTTTGAAGAACAAGGGCCTAACTCAAATTAATCAATAAAGCTGGGTAGAAAAGATGGTACTACTCCTATAAAAAGGAGGGGAAAAAAATCAAGGGAAAGCCTAGTTCAAAAAGGGCAGCAAATCTCTATGACGATAACATGATATCTCCCTTTATTAATAGAGAATTGGAAAGTCAGGCCTGGGAAAAGGTCTAGGACTAAAGCATTATAGTTACCAGGGGTAGGTGAGAATAGAAAGGATAACAATCGTGCCATGTGGTGCATAGATGAGGTTGATGAAGGAAAAATGGCCACACATCCCCTAAATCTGAGCTGGTCAAGCAAAGAAACAGGAAACACGAAAAATATGAAAGTGACTTATCCCAAAGGGAAATCAGATGACATAATATAGAGGAACCGGCTGAGGGGTGCTGAGGAAGAGTTAACTATGAAAAAGGGAGGGAAAATGAACATCAAGCAGAAGAAGAACAAATATAAAAAGTGTCCATTGTTCAAAGAAGACATAGGTACAAAAGTTTTCCAACATAAGTAAGTATTCTTGCAGAGAGATCATTTAGGCAAAGAGGAGGGGACTCTAAAATCTCGTTCTTAGGGTATCTTAGGTCTGTTTTCATTCTATATGGGTCGACGCCCCTTTATACCAATTTGTCACTTATAACCGATGGGAAAATCAACTTGCTAAGGGGATGAAGCTCTCCTCCATTAAACTAGGTTTAGATATCTGAGGGAACCCTATAGAGCTTTCTCTCCCTCTTTTTACATTGTATCTCATTTACCAACTCAAAGCCAATAAGGGATCTCATCCCTTTATCTCAATAGACATTGAGTTCTAATTGTAATCTAATCATTTATTGTTGGTGTGATTGGTGCGGACAATTTTTGCATCAACATATTTATATATATGTTGAAAAAGTATGTTTGTTGTAGACTACCTAATTTTTGTAAAATATTAGGATTAATCAATGTTATGATGTAGTATGTTAAATTGTAACTCTAGTGAAATGTCATAATATATAAATTATGTGTTGTAACAATTTTAATGAGATGCAGTAAATGAAATAAAATAAAATCAACATAAAAATATTTTTAATATGATTTGGTGTTACCCCACATCCACAAGGGCTTGCCCTTAGAAATCAACTTATTAATGAACCTAACAACGTACAACCTATTTGACTTATTCAATGTAAGACTCTCTCTTGGAATTGAGCAAGCTTTATACACGTTCATCAATCTCGTTGCAGCAAGCTCCCCTTGCATTTAATAGTGACAATAGCTTGAACTCCCTTCAACTTGTGTATCTGTCTCCTCTCTCTATGACCTAATTTCTTGTTACACTAAGAAGCACTCAGTCTAGACTAATTAGCTTCATCCAGCATAATTCTAGCACACAAACTTAGAGAACAAACTTCTCTAAGTATTACAAGCAATCTCAAAATATTATTAATGTGTTTGTATTGCTTTCAATTCTAAAAAACCCACACAAATCTTTATTCGTCTTCTTGTTATTCATGAGTGCACAACCACTTTACAAATAAGAAAAACACCTAAAAATCAATTCTAAAATTAATTAACATAGAATAAAATCTGCAATAGTTAGCATCTAAAAAATCAAAGGAAACTTCTCTATTTTTTAGAGTTTGACCCTTGATACTTTAGAAATCCAATATCCTTACTCGTCCAAGATTGAAACAAGAATATAAATTATATCACTAGTTGACAGATGAAGCTGTTTTTATAATCAAACAAGATATTTTTCCAAGTTTCTTGCATAAAAACAAATCCACAATAAAGTATTTTCCTTATAAAGAATGTCAACATTAATTCTAAACAATAAAGAAAGTGTTATGTGTATTTTCTGGATTAAGTAATTGGGCTAGTAAAAGCCTAATAAAAACCCATTAAGTCAACTCAATGCAAAGGCCCAGCAAACAAGACCTAACAAGTCAGCCCAATAAGATAACCCAGAAGCCAAAACCCAGTTATCAATTTCAAGCCAAACGAGCTCTACAACTCGTCCTAACGAGCTCCTCAGCTCGCATCAGTGAGCTCACCTTAGTCTGCCTAGACTGTTGTATAGCTTGTTCTCTGCATAGCTCGCTCATCAGCGAGGTCCAGCTCGAGGTCGCTAAAGACAGTTTACGACTCACTCGTTGACCAATTAATACAGAATCTTCCAGATATGGCAGTTACCAAATCTGATCGTGATTCTCTCACTAGAAACGAAAGTTAATTCAAATTCAAACTCAGTCAACATTATCTTGGATTTTGTGGAGCAGTTTCCTGATTTTGTTCCAACTGATTAGGAAGTGTAATTAATTCATAATTCTCTTCCTATTTTATTGTTACCAGATCTGTAACTTTACTTCCCCTATCAATAGGGGTTAAAATCATTTTAGCAGAGACAATACATTGAATAACATAGTGTCACTCTGCAGAATTTTAAAGAGACAGCCGTGGACGTAGGCACACTCGCTGAACCACGTTAAAAATCCTTCGTTCTTTCGTTTGTTCTTGGTTCTTTATTGTGTTTTTTCTCGGTTTTTGTGTTTTCTCACATTGATTGCAGGTATTGGACATTGAATTCTTGTCGACCGGATTTCAATCACGACAAAAAGTAAATACTTTATTATCTATGAAAACTTTTTCAAATAATCACAACAATATCCAACAAATCAAAGAAGAATACATAAGAACGAATTTGAGTCAACTTTAAAAATATTTAGAAAGCTGCACTGACGCCTGCACTATAAATTGTTACAAAAAATTCATTATAATATTATAACTAATGTTGTAACGTTGACCTGTATGTTATAACTCAGACTATAATTAACATAGTACTTAAAAACTCTGCATTCCATGTCAATGCTTACTGTCCATGAGTTTTTGTTGCACACACTTGCTACTTCATCAATGCCATAAGATGCACCTCACTGCCATAAAATGAACCTTAATGTCATAAGATGCCAACACCAATGCATTTCACATATGTGTGCTATATGTGTGTGTGTGTGTGTAGATACATTCTAGCGTACATCCGAGATATGCATGTGTAGATACATTTTAGCATACACTCGAGATATGCATACTCTTGACCAAAAAAAAAAAAAAGAAAAAAAAAATTACGTAATTGTATTTTAAAATGTGTTATTATAATTCATTATATGTGATTACAATTAAATATGTATAATTACAATTAGTAAATTTGATCACATTAATTACGAATTTACTGATCGTGAACATATTTACTAATTGTAATCATATATGTTTAGTTATAATTATACATAATAAATTACAATCACATATTTTAGAATGTAATTACATATTTTTTTGTCAAATGTATGCATACCCTAGGTGTACACAATGTTATATATACATACATATGACATATTCTACAATCCACTTAGGGTATTGCTACATTTATCTTAAAAAAAAAAGTGATTGCATTTTAAAATTAGTGATTGTAATTTATTATATCTGTATTATATCTGATTACAAATAAACATGTTTTATTACAATCGGTAAATATGATTCTGCCTGTCAATTATTATAAATATGATTTGACTTATTTAGTTGTAATCAAATATAATAAAAATATAATAAAGATATAATAAATTACAATCACTAATTTTAAAATGATATACACACAAACTCCCTTAGATATAAATTATGTACAAACTATTTCATTTTTTCAAATGATGTCTCATCCATTTTTATAAGATTTTGTTCATATAAATACTAAGGGAAAAAAATATATACTTATAGAAAAAATTTATATTTTTCAAAATTTGGAAACTACATTTTTCTAAAGATTTTAAGTTAAAAACATTTAAAAAATAGGAACACAAAATAATTAATTTAATATTTTTATAATTGACTTATTTTGCATCAAAATACTTTTTAAATGTAACGTTAGGTTTTGGACTTAGCATTTAGAATGTTAATGAAGCTCAAGGTTTAAGGAATTAAGAAATGGAGATTGAACGATATTAGCAAGACTTGAAGAATGCTTGTGAAGTGAGGTTCTTATTTAACGTGCTCAACCAATGAAGATTTCATTCACGGACGTTCATGTAGTGTATGATATCTTAGGAACTTAAGCATGTAGTACTTTGATTCATAAGTGTGCATTCATGACATACATTGTGTGTTTGGATGTGTTTTACTAGTGCTGATATCTAAGGATTTGCCTTGAAGAACATTTCCATCATTCTAGAAAAGTTTATGGAGACAGTTCTTCACAAAAACGTAGCCTTAATTGTCAGCTATCATAAGAAGAAACTTGAGTCAATCTGAGGTCGGATAGAGAAGATATGCACGTTTGCATAGGGTTACATGGTTGAAAAAGTAAGTGAGCGGAAGGCTATTGACTCGACCATACATCGATTAGGCAAGTGGCCGCTGATAGTGTTACTACCAGCAAGGGTGGCAATTTTGACCATCACATGATGAGTTGACACGAAATGAACAAAAATATTACAAGTTTGGGTTTAGCTTAATTGAGTTTTATAATTATTTGTGTCAACTTGATCACCTAGTCTAATAATCGTGTCTTGTTTTCAGGTTTCACTAATCGTATTATAGATTGACTTGTTTAATAAAAATATTTTTATTTTTAGGGATATTTATGTCATTATAAGTCTTTGATATATATATATATATATATATATATATATATATATACACATTTTGACAATTGAAAACCGAAACCTAGAATTCTATATTTCATCATTATCACTCCATCAGCCGCCCAAGTTATGCAAACAAAATCTTACTCATCTCAGCCACTGAACCGACCATCCCTTTCATGTTATGTTTCTTATATATGTTAATTGGCCCTTCTTATAGTCTTGCTGAATTGACTAAATTTTGTTTATCATCATCATGATGGTCTTAATCTTCATATTCTATATATATAAATTTTTGGTTAACAGAGAGAGAGAGGATTAAGTTGTTAATAATCTGCTTATTAATGATTAAAAGCAAAATTTTTTACTTTAGGCTTATTGATAAACAAATTAAAACCAAGTAATTTATAACAATAATAAAGTGATTTATCTGTTTGACATTCATTTTAATAGTATTTCTTCTGAAATTTTGATGTGCTTACATTGGCATTTGTATATTCTGATGTGCTTATAATTTTGATGTGAGACCAACATAGAAATGGAGGAGTCATACTGTATTTGCGTTGGACGAGTCACACTGCTATTTGGAATTAACATGTTCAGGTTATCTACCTCTTAGTAATGTTAAGTCTAAATTGTTATGTAATTAACTATTTGGCATTAATTGACATGTTCAGGTTATCTACCTCTTAGTAATGTTAAGTCGAAATTGTTATATAATTAACTATTTGGCATTAATTGTTTTTTAATACTTTATCATATTTCTGATTAGTACAATTAGGCTTGAACACGTGTGATTATGGTCTTAATTATAAATAGTTATTGATTTATTTGATGATTATTTTATTTTATTGCTATTGACCCTGTCATTTTTTATTCTCTATTTTTTCATGTAGAATTTACATCTGTGGAATCTAATGGAAGGGATGATCAACTTGCCGCACTGAGAATGAAACAGGAATATGATAACACTGAAGGCAAGCATCAATGAAATTCAATAAGGATTGTATTGCAAATTTATCTGTATAAATTTAATTATTTATCTTTGTGGTTGCGGATAAAAGTGTTTATATTTTAGTTTGGCTTCTGTTAGTTTTAGAGTGTATTATGTATGTTTTATTATGAGTTTAATATAACTATTTTTTTATGCTAAATGTGTTAAATATAGTTAAATGGGTCACTAAATGGATCATTTTATTGAGTTTTATAAACGTGTTATTTTAATGGGTTAAAAGAATAAAATGTGTTTTAATACTATCCTTACAATAAATGGGTTAAGTGTGTCATATTGATGTTGATCCATAGATTATTGTATTATGTTCTCTTTTTAAGGACCATTTATTAATTATGTCATGTTTATGTTGACTCAAAATAATTGTGCCATGTTCAGTTGATCAAAACCCAACCCGTGAATCTGAATTACCAACTTTGAGTGTCAATGGTCGTTGAGCAGCAGACACAATGGACTGTCTAGGTTTTTAGTTCCTTTTTTCTAGTTTTTCTACTTTTATGTTTTCCCGTTTGAACATTTTTGTGTTCTGTTTTTTCTAGAAAATATATTTTATTTTTTGGGAAAATAATTTTTTTTTATTTGTTTTAGAAAATTTTAATTAGTTTTCCTAATTGAATTTAAACTCTTCTTTTAACTATAACAAGATTCTAACTTGGGAAAATTTTCGAAACCGTTTTAACTCTAAATTACTTTTGACATAAATAGTCGTTCTTTTCACATAATTGATTATGGTTTTCATTTACACTCTTTGCTATTGAGAGAGTTTCCAGAGATAATTATTCTAAGTGTAGACTGCTTGAGTGAGAGTTTCATTGCATCTATACTCTTGTAGAGTGTTTTAATCAAATACTTTACTTATTTTTTGCATAAATATTTCTTATGTGTGCATATAGCCTTAATTGGTTGATTATCTTGTGGCTTTGTTTTCTTGGGGCATTAAGAGGTTCAAGAGTTCGTTTGGCTTATGCACGAGTCAATGAGGTGGATTTGAAATTATAGGGAATCAAGGAGACAGACGAAGTTGTCATCTTGGTTCGGTAAGTAAGAAATTGGAGCTATTACTAGATAGAGAAAGGTTAAATTGTTAGTTAAAGGGGTTGCTATGCACACTATTTATAATTCATCTACTACTTGTAGCTTTTTGTTCAAAAGTGGTTGTCCCGTGGTTTTTACCTTGTTGGTTTTCCACATAAAACTCTTTGTGCTCGAATTCTTTTCTCTCTCTTTTGTTTTGTGTTTTGATTGATTTTTCCATTGCCATATTAAATTTGATAAAGAGAGATTTTTTATTTTTATTTTTTAAGAAAATAACCTGTTGACCCTTTTAGGTTATTATTAATGTTCGCTTTGACTTTCAATCGATATCAGAGTGGGTTACTAGATGTAATTTGGTGGTTCGGATAGCTAATTGGTTTTATAGTCAATTGGTATTAGAGTCAAGATATGCAATTGGCATTGTAGCCAATCAGTGTCACGCTCAGGACACAACGGTTCCTACAAGTTGTGTAGGTGATCCTCAAAGCAAACATGGCCAGAGCTATGAGCGAAGGCACCTCATCCACTCAAGCACCGTTGTTGGTCAACGCCAACTACTCATTGGACAAAGAAAATCTCACCATTAAAAAAATGATGATGTAGTCAATTAGTCCAATGTTAGGTATTTTGAACGTGGAGGCGCATGACACTTAGCTAGAGAATATCCTTGAAGGGAGTGGAAATCTAAACAGTCCAACACTAAAAGAAAGCCTTGAAGAATTCTTCCAGCGACTCCAAAAATTTTCACCAATTCATTTGTTTCCAAATTATTTATTCAACTTTAAAACCATAATCCAAGCTTAGAGTTTTCCACTCAAAACATAAATTCCAAATCCTTGAGAAAAATATAAAATCAATAATTATATATCAACTAGTTTAATCTCAAATGGAAATGGTTAATAACCTTGAAAACTTATGGTGGAATGATACTTGGAAAGTCCAGGAAATTTATTTGCCAATTTCTTTCTACATTTTCATTTTCCCATGATTGGGGTGCACTTAGCAATAGGGTGTAAGATCTTAGGCTCAGTTAGCAAGCCATGTGGGCTCTAGTCATGATATTGCTTTTGAGAACGATTAGGCAGAACTACTTTGGGCTTGGCTTGATAAAGGAAGCTTGAAAAGAGCTTTTCAAATAAAAGGTTGTAACAAAAAGATAAAAGAGAATGAGAATCTCAAGGATATAAACATGAATTTAGAATTCAAAGATGCTAGTCTTGAAAAACAACTTGAGAAGTCGAAGCATAAAGGAAGCCATGTACAAGATGCTGAAAATTTGAAAATCAACAAATTGATGGCTATCAATGCTTGATGAATCCAACAAGAATCAAGAATATTTTGACAAGAGGCTTGAACCCTTTGCTAATGATGTTGATGAATGTGTCATCAGTGTCATCAAGGAGTTTGAGTTGGCATGCAATTAGGAGCTATCCAAGGCAACCAAAAAAAAAAAAAAAAAAAAAAAATCCTTTAGAGGCATAACCATTCAAGTCATTAAGATGGATGAAGTAATCAATCTTGGTGAGAGTTATGACGATAAACGAGATTGGGTTCATGGATCAAAAATCAATTCCTTCAAATGACAAAACAACCGTTGTGAAAGAAAGGTACATGCACTAAAAAAAACTCAAGGCATGAACTATTTCTTTCGTTCCTATTTGTCATTGTTGTGGTGTTAAAGGACATATTAGACTTAGGTGCTATAAGTGTATTAATATGATGAATAAGGGGGTGTATCTTGAAAAGAAAAATAGTTAAAGATGTATATATCTATATATATATATATAAGCTGCATGTACAGCTCTCATTGGAGGTCGAGATTCTGGATTGAAATGTAAACATGAGAAAGCAGTATCCAACATTAAGGTCAATTCATACATAAGTTTTGAACTCGTAGGAGGGGAGAGGCAGGGATCTAACACAGTTTTTAAGTAACACTTTGATCATGTAACGAATTTAGTTGACTTATAAGTTCTCCCGGATGCCTTCCAATAAGAATTTCTAATACCAAACCCCAAAACTATATACATCACATTTTTCAGTCACTACCATAGTGTAAGCAAGCTCTGCAACAAAGAAAAAATAGAATCAATTTCAGGAAAGACTCAATTGTTTATCATGTTCCAAAATATCAATGTTCAAATGCAGGACAAGACCAAAAATAAAGACAATTCCTAGCTTACCTGGAGCAATGTAGCCATATGTCCCTGCAGTTGCTGTCCAATGAGATGAATCAGGCTTTAGAAACTTTGCAGCGCCAAAATCTGAAACATGAGCTTTCCCTCTCAGAGTCCAGTAGAACATTTTTGCTCAAAATGTCTCGATGAATGATAGGTGGCATGCGATCATGATGCATATACGAAAAGGCCTGAGCAATCCCCTTAACAACTTTAGTCCTTTTCTCCAAGTCCAATTCCCTTTCTTTCTTTTCATTGCTCAAGATTTCAGCTAAGCTTCCCTTTTCCAAGAACTCGTAAACCAAAAATGTATCCCTACCTTGACAGCAAAATCCATGGACTTCACAATGCTTCGATGGCGGAGTTCTGTTAGTGCTGTTACCATATTGTAGAAATTTTTTTGGTTGTCAATGCCCAAGTCTTTGGCTTGTGAATTCAGCTTCTTTACTGCAAATACATTACCATCTTCCATTTCTGCTTTGTACACTTTTCCTGATCCTCCCACCCCAATGCAGTTCATTTCATCGAAGTTCTCTGTAGCTCTAACAATATCTTCGTACACAATTTTCCCATTCAAATACCACATTGAGAACGACTTTTTTCTCTTCAAATTATCTCCAACTTTTGACTCTTTGCTTAGATTTCTCCGGCTGACGAATAAAAAAATCCCAACTAGTACTAATAACAGTGACAAAGGACTTGCTACAAGAGCAACAATAAGGACTAGTAGTCTATTTTGTTATTTCCACCACTATTTCTTGTGGATGAGACATCTTTGCAGGTTATCGATCCTTGCATTTTACCTCATAAATCTTTGTTGTTGGTGTTTGATTCTTGACATCAAATGAAATGTGTATGAAATCTTGCAAAGATTGAATGAAACACTTAACCTAATTTTAAGAGAATTCGTCAATGTACTTTATTCATGGTAGATGATAATACACTGGTAGTTACAACTAAAAATAAAAACTCTGCTTTTATACATAAACATTGCTTATTTTACAAGGTAATTTAATCCTATATGTGTTTTCATTTGATTGGTCCTTGGTAAGCTGAGCTGAACTCTTGCAACTGCTTTTCCCACTAGATATAACTAGAATAAGATGTTGTAAGTCCACCAAAGTTACCATGTAAACTCCTCTTGTCCATACTGTCATAGGTTGACAGAGATGATGAGCACACAATTGAATGTACAGCTTGATGATATTGCACATGCTGCTGAGCTTGCCTAACATTCCCCCTCAAACTTAATGAGGAGTCATTCACATTAAGTTTGCTTCTTAGAACATGAAACCTGGGAGTAGACAATGGTTTAGTAAAAATATCAGCTACTTGATCAAGTGTGGGAACAAAGTTTATCATGAGTTGTTTTTGAAGCACCTTTTCTTTGACAAAGTAGAGATCTAATTCTATATGCTTGGTTCTAACATGTAAAGCTGGATTGTTTGATATGGCAATGGTGCTTTGATTGTCTACCCAAATTGTAGAACTTGGAGTTGAGGAATCTGCAGCTCTTGAAGTAGGGAACTTATCCAAGTTATCTCTACCACAGCTGAAGCTAGACTTTTATATTCAGTTTCAGTTGAAGACCTTGATATAGTGTGTTGCTTCTTAGCACTCCAAGCTACAAGATTAGGCCCAAGATATATACAAAAGCCTGAAGTAGACTTTTTATCATCTGAATTTGATGCCCAATCTGCATTTAAGAATCCAACGATCTTAAAATTTGATCCTGAGTTACAAGACCTATCAAGAGAAATGCCTTGAGTAGAGGTTCCCTCTATATACCTTAGGATCCTTTTTACTGCTTTTCAATGTTCATCCAATGGTACTTGCCTGAATTGACACACTTTATTGACTGCATAAGTGATATTAGGCCTTGTTATCGTGACATACTGAAGTGCACCCACAACAGATCTATATTCACTGTCATTTTCAATAGGATTGCCTTTGTAGACTGAGAGTTGACTTCCTAAACTAGCCACCATTGGTGATGAGAAGGGTTTAGCACCTTCCATCTTAGTTTTCCTTAATAGATCTTGAAAATATCTATGTTGAGAAAGGTGAATACTCGTACTTCGATTCCTAGAAAATAATGCAATGGTCCTAAGTCTTTCAAGGCAAATGAGTGATTTAGCTGCTTAACCAACATATTGATCTTTTCTTCTTTTGACCTTGCGATGATAATATAATCAACATACACAAGTATGTGGAGACAAACCTCACTTGTGTGTTTGAAGAAGAGTGATTGATTTACCTTGCTTGAAACAAAACCAAGCTATGAAAGGGTACCTCTAAACCTATTGAACTAGGCCCTTGGTGCTTGTCTTAATCCATAAAGAGCCTTATGGAGTTTGCAGACCAATCCATTCCCCTCTTCAAATCTAGGTGGGTGCTGCATAAACACTTCTTCATCAAGAATGCCATTCAGAAAGGCATTGTTGATATCAAGTTGTCTCAACATCCATCCTCTAGTTACTGCCATTGATAATATAAGGTGAATTGTGGTAGGTTTAACCACAGGACTAAAGGTCTTTGTGAAGTTAAAACCAGCAAGTTGATGAAATCCCTTTATTACAAGTTATGCCTTATGTCAACGTAAAATACCATCTGAGTTTCTTTTGATTTTGAATACCCATTTGTAGCCTATTATTTTCAATCATTCAGGTGGTGATATGAGAGCCCATGTTTGATTCTTTTTAAGTGTTTTAAGTTCAGCTTTCATAGCTTCAAGCCATTACAGATGAGATAATGTCTCCTGTAAAAGCGTAGGTTCTTCATCAGTTAGATGTGCAAGCCAAGCTTTTGGCTTAAACACCCCTGCCTTAGCTCTTGTTATCATAGGATGATGGTTTTGAATAGGTTGACTAATGCAAATAGGTTGATCTACAGGTGGAGAATGAGCTGAATGCTGTAGAGACCGAGTTTCATTTGATGAAGCATTAGAATCATGAAAATAAATGGCAGTAGAAGTATCACCATTTTAGCTTCTGGAACGTAATGCAGATTGTCTTGAAACTAAGAGAGGAAATAATGAAGGACTAATGACATTTTGCATACCAATAGCATAATTTCTTTCTTCCTAAGATGACCTCATCTTGGCATATGGAAAAATATTTTCCTTAAACACAACATTTCTAGCAATTAGAGTCTTCCTTTAGAGCTTAAACACTTATAGCCTTTGTATTGATTGTAGTACCCTAGGAATGTACAAGGCTCACTCCGAAACTATAATTTATGTTGATTATAGGGCCTAAGGTGTGGATAAACTAGGAAACCAAAGACCTTAAGGAATGAGTAGTCTGGTTCCTTGCTATATAAACATTCTAAAGGTGTCTTGCCTTGAAGAACAAAAGATGATATTCTATTAATCAAGTAGGTTACTATAGTGAAAGCTTTTGACCAAAACTTAACAGGCATGAAGGCTTGAAACAGTAAGCTGAGACCAGTTTCAATAAGATGTCTGTGTTTTCTCTCAATGAGACCATTTTGCTCGTGAGTATAAGGATAAGAATGCCTAAAAATAATGCCATAATCTTCCAAGAAAGATGTTAAAGCAAGAAACTCTTTTCCATTATCAGTTTGGAGATTTTTAATTTTGTTTCCAAGCTGAAGTTCCACTTGTTTTTTAAAGATTTTGAAAACTTGGGCTACTTCACTTTTGGATTTAAGAAGAAACATCCATGTGAACCTAGAGTAAGCATCTAGGAAACTAACATAGATCTTTGACCCAGTTGAGGATGTAATGGGTGCAAGGCCTTAAACGTTTGCATAACTAGTTCAAGTGGATATTTATAAGCTATGACAAAATCTTGGAAAGGTTGTGTATGAGCTTTGCTTATTTGACAATCATGACAAAGAAATGAGCTAGATTTTGAAAATGAAACTTGACATTTATTCATAATGGTTTTTACAATGGATTGAGAAAGATGTCCCAATCTTAGATGCCAAAGAAGAACACTAGGATCATTATCCATACAAGAGTTATCAATCTTGAAGAGTGGCTATGGTATAAACAAAAAATTTGTTTGTACCATATGAACACACATTGGCTGCCAGCTAACAGCTAAAGTGTGTTAATGAAACCTACAACAATCGGTTTCAACTGGTTGCTACAGATTTAATATATTAATTTTATATAATAAATAATATTAAAATAATAATTTATTAATTAAATAACATATTAATATAATATTTTACAATAAAATATAATATTATAATGATATTATAAGTATTTTAAGTTATTATTAATATTTTATTATATTACAATAAAAATAATATATAAATATAATAATATTTTATAAAATATTATATTATTTATTATTTGTTATTATTGACGTGATAGGAGAGCTTCTTGTCACGCTAAGGTGTGACAGAAGGCTCTTCTATCACGGCCAACTGTGACAAAAAGTTATCCCATTACGGTCAGAGTATTAAATTATGATATCACCATAACGTCATAGTTGTTCTTGGAACAACTTTAATGTCCATTTTAACAAGCACGCAACATCAACTTATTCCCACCAACGTCAAAGTTGTTTTGTGAACAGGTTAGACGTTTAGCATACGTTTAAAGTTGTTAAAATTGAACAAAATGGATGTATGATATTAGCATACGTCAGAGTTGTTCCTCAAATAACTCCAATGTCCATTTTAACAAGTATGTAACATCAACTTGTTCCCGTCAACGTCAAAGTTGTTCACTTAACAAGTTGGATGTTTAGCATAACGTCTGAAGTTGTTTAAATTAAACAAAACAGACGATGACATTAGCATGACGTCAAAGTTGTTCTCGGAACAACTCCAACGTCTATTCTAACAAGTACGTAACATCAACTTGTTCTTACCAACGTCAAAGTTGTTCACTTAAAAAGTTGGACGTTTAGCACAACGTCTGAAGTTGTTTAAATTGAACAACACGGATGTATTACATCGACATGACGTCAGAGTGGTTCCTTGAACAACTCTAATGTCTATTTTAACAAGTAAGTAACGTTAACTTGTTCCCATAAACATGAAAGTTATTTTATAAACAACTTGGACGTTTAGTGCAACGTCTAAAGTTATTCAAATTGAACAAAAATAGACGTATGACATCAGCATATTTCAAAATTATTTTGTGAACAACTTGGATGTCCATTTAAACAAGTACGTAACATTAACTTGTTCCCACCAATGTCAAAGTTGTTAACTTAACAAGTTTAACGTTTAGTGCAACATTTGAAGTTGTTGAAATTAAACAAAAACGCTTTGACGTGATAGGAGAGCTTCTTGTCACGCTTGGGCATGATAGAATTCTCCTTCATCACAGCCTACCGTGACAGAAGGCTCTTCTGTCACAGTCGGAGTATTAAATTATGACATAAACGTGACGTCAGAATTATTCACTGAATAACTCCAACGCCCATTTTAACAAGTACGTAACGTCAACTTGTTCCCACCAACGTCAAAGTTGTTCACTTAACAAGTTCGACATTTAGCACAACGTCTGAAGTTGTTCAAATTGAACAAAACGGATGTATGACATCAACATGATGATGAACAACTCTAACGTCCATTTTAACAAGGACATAACGTCAATTTGTTCCCACCAATGTCATAGTTGTTCATTTAACAAGTTGGACATTTAGCACAACGTCTGAAGTTGTTTAAATTAAACAAAATAGATGTATGACATCAGTATGACGTCAAAGTTGTTCCTTGAACAACTCTAACATTTATTTTAATAAGTACGTAACGTCAACTTGTTCCCATCAACATGAAAGTTGTTCTATCAACAACTTGGACATTTAGTGCAACGTCTAAA
Source organism: Litchi chinensis (assembly GCA_019925255.1). Lineage (NCBI taxonomy): Eukaryota > Viridiplantae > Streptophyta > Magnoliopsida > Sapindales > Sapindaceae > Litchi > Litchi chinensis. Next base: position 10,229,734 of record CM034469.1, on the reverse strand, counting down.
GTTGTTCAAATTGAACAAAAATGGATGTATGACATCAGCAAACGTTAGAGTTGTTTTGTGAACAACTTAGACATCCATTTTAACAAGTATATAACGTCAACTTCTTCCCACCAACGTTAAAGTTATTAACTTAACAAATTTAACATTTAGTGCAACATCTGAAGTTGTTGAAATTAAACAAAAATGCTTTGACGTGATAAGAGAGCTTCTTATCACGCTTGGACGTGACGAAAGGCTCTTCTATTATAGCCAATGGTGATAGAAGAGTCTTCTATCACAACAGTAGTGTTAGATTATGACATCAGCATGATGTCGTGATTGTTTCTCGAACAACTCCAACGTCTATTTTAACAAGTACATAACATCAACTTGTTCCTACCGACGTCAAAGTTGTTCATTTAACAAGTTGGACGTTTAGCATAACGTTTGAAGTTGTTTAAATTGAACAAAATGAATGTATGACATCAGCATGATGTCAGAGTTGTTCCCTGAACAACTTCAACATCCCTTTTAACAAGTATGTAACGTCAATTTGTTCTCACCAACATCAAAGTTGTTCACTTAACAAGTTGGAAGTTTAACATAACGTTTGAAGTTGTTTATATTGAACAAAATGGATGTATGACATTAGCATGACATCAGAGTTGTTCCCTGAACAACTCTAACGCCTCTTTTAACAAGTACGTAACATCAACTTGTTTCCACTAACGTCAAAGTTGTTCACTTAAAAGTTGGACGTTAAGTACAACGTCTGAAGTTGTTTAAATTGAACAAAACGGATGTATGATATCAGCATGACGTCAGAATTGTTCCTCGAACAATTCTAATGTCCATTTTAACAAATACGTAATGTCAACTTGTTCCCATCAATGTGAAAGTTGTTCTATGAACAACTTGGACGTTTAGTGCAACGTCTAAAGTTGTTTAAAATTGAACAAAAATAGATGTATGGCATCAATATACGTTAGAGTTGTTTATTGAACAACTCCAACGTGCATTTTAACAAGTACTTTACGTCAACTTATTCCCATCAACGTTAAAGTTGTTCAATTAATAAGTTTAACATTTAGCACAACATTTGAAGTTGTTCAAATTAAACAAAACTGTATCAGCGTGATAGGAGAGCTTTTAGTTATGCTTATGCGTGACGGAAGACTTTCCCATCACACTCAAGCGTGACGCTCGCTGTGGGCATGATACCAAACTTTTCTATCACGACCAACCATGACTGATGGCTCTTCCATCACGGATAGAGCATTAAATTATGATATTAGCATACATCCTTTAAAAAACGTATAAGCATGATAGAAGAGCCTCTTGTCACGCCCAAGCGTGACAGAAGGCTCTCCCATCACGACTAAGCATGACACATGCCTTTGGTGTGATGTAAGACTTTTTATCACGGCAAACCATGACAAAGGGTTCTCCTATCACGACCAGAGCAGTAAATGACTATTTGCCCTTTTTTTTTAAAAATTTTTTTTAAAACTGTGATTTTTAATTAAAATAAAAAAAGTAAAAATAAATTTAAGTAAAAAAATTTTTATATTAAAAAAAATGAAAAAAATATTTTTATTTTATTTTTTATATAAAAAGTTACTCTTACAATTTAACTTTTGAATATAGCATTTGATGAGACTAAAATACAGTAATTTTATTTTTTGTTAAATTAAAATTCTTACTTCTGGGTTCTTTTTTGTTTTGTTTTGTTTTGTTTGTTTGTTTTTTTTTTTTTTTTTTGTTTTTCTTAATTGTAGGTAGATGAGTTGAAAATCTAGGTTTATAACCCAGATCTTCAAGTATGGGATGAATCATTTTTCATTTTTAAATTTATTCAACAAATTTTGGATTTTTATTTTGGATTTTTTTTTTCAATTTTGATTAAAGGTATTTTAGTTTTTATACAGTTTTCATCACGTTTGATCGTACTTAAACGATCAGAGAGACTAAATTGATGAATTTTTAAAACTTTAGGGATGAAGGGTATTCAAAATGCATAAGTTTAATATTTCGTTAAACGTTACAGACTAAATTGAAATTTCCCCTTAATCTTTTTATATTTAACAATTTTGGTTTTACACATTCAATAGATGAATTTTAAAATGTCAAATTTTTATAAATTCGAAAGTGCAAACCTTCCACCAGCCATGGGTGTGCGACTACGCTCACATCATAGTATAATCATGTACTTATTTCAATATTGGTGCGCCGCTACACAATTGTTTGAGTGTGGCTATGCTCCCATACCAGTGCCAGCCTTTCATTGATTATGAGTCCGTGGCTGCACTCACATCTTGGTACGGCTACATACTCCAGTGTTGGTACGCGGCCACACCACTATTTTAGCGTGGCCGCACACCCATACCAGTGCAAGCATGGCGGGATATTTTTTTGTCACGCTTGCCTTATGCGTGATGAAAGACTCTCCCGTCACGTCACATATGATGGGAGGCTTTTCCATCTCGTCATGGCCAAGGTTTTCACTTGTCATGGGTGTGTGATCACACCACTGTTTCAGTTTGGTTGAGCAATCATACCAATGTAATTCAATTTAATTTTTAATTTTTAATTTTAAACTATAGTAAAATATGATATAAATAATAACTTGGGCATGATGGGAGGTTGTCTTGCTCCTGTGCATGACAAGAGTTAAGAGTGACAGGATAACCTCCCGTCACACTCCTCCTGTCACAGTATTTTTAAAATTTTAATATAAAATCTAATATAATCAATTTAATACCTAATATCTTAACATAAGATTTTAATAAGTATACCACCCCTAAATCTAATTTAGTCAAACATCCTCAAGTTATAATAGTTCACAAAAACTTAAGAACTACATTTAAACGTATATACATCAGATAGACTTAAATTAAATAATATAAATTTAAATACACTTATTTCAAATTTGTTTATTAAAATTAATATATACAATTAGTGCTATTTGGGTATGGGTGTGTAGTTTATATGTTTGAGCTAAAGATCGAGGAAAATATAGACAAAAATGTGTGTCATTCATAGAGTAGCCCTTTTAGAGCATGTATCTTTCGTAAAAATGATAATTATAACAATATAAATTGTATATTGTCAACGTTTGAAATTGGTCGACTTAGAGATTCTTAGACTCAAATTACAACTCTGATAATAAATGAGAATAAATGATGATGAAGGTTGTTGAAAATATTTAAGAAGTAATTAAGAGTGAAGAAAAGAAGAGGAAGAACACTGTAAAGACAAGGATTTTTATGTGGTTCGGCAAGTGTACCTACATCCATAGGTCACTCTGAATATATTTTGGTAGAGCGTCGGTAATATTAGTTTGAACTTTTTTTTTTTTTTTTTTTTTTTTTTTTTTTTAACAAAGGATTTCACCTTTATTTATAGAGAGAGATGAATTACAATTGAGTATAATTTACGTCAAAAGCTATCATTACATTTAACCACTCTGACTTGGCTATACTGCATTAATTGTTACTACACTAATTATTCTTATATGTCCATGCCTGCATTAAATGCCCCTTTGGATCAGGGACTGTAGAGATTGTGTCGGCATAAAATCGGAAAATCAGAACGATCTGACATTAGCTTCTTAATAGACTTCTTAGTGCGATCTCAACGATCTGACCTGCTCAACTTCGCGAGCTAATGATGCACTGAGGTGGACTTTAACATAAATGTGAGCTGAGAGTACGTTAAGGTAGACTTGATATAAGCACCAGTAGAAGAATCCAGTGAGCTCGTCATTGCGACTTGAGGATTGGGCTCTTTGGGCCCTTCGTCACTGTACTCAGTCTTTAGGTCTTCAACGACCCATTTGTTCATATTGTAAAAACTGCCATAACATATATTAATTATATTAATTTTATATTATTGAATACTTTAAAAAAAAGATAAAATTGTAATGAACTTCAACAAAATTTAAAAGATTTTCATACTTAAAAAATTGATAAAAAGTTATCCCTACGATTTAACTTTTAAACATGCATTATGATTAGACAAAAATATAGTAAATTTATTTGTTGTTAAATTGAAATTCTTCTTTGTAATTGAATTGTAAATTAATTCAGAATTGCTTTTGGATGCAAATTTGAAATGCAATTTAATTATAATTTATCTTTTAAAAAAATTAAAAATTATTATACGAGTTCTTACATTAATTATATTGCTTTTTATTATTGAATAACATAAAAAATAAAATACAATTATACACCAAGTATGCATAATTTAATATTCTTTTTGATACCTAATATCCCAATATAAGATTTTAATAAGTATACCACAATTAAATCTAATTTAGTCAAGCATCCTCAAGTTATAATATTTCACACAAATATAAGAGTAAATTTAAACATACATCCATCATATAGACTTTAATTAAATAATATAGAATTACATACACTAATTTTAAATATGTTTACTAAAATTAATATGTACAATTAGTACCATGTAATGATTCATCACTTATACATAAATTTATTGCCCGTAAAGAAAAAGAATATGTACAATCGGTTGAATTTATAACATAATTTTGAATTAAAGTATAACTCTATCTAAATCTAAAATAATTTCAATTTTTCTTTAAATTTATCAATAGTTTACAATTAAATATATAACATGGTTTTAAACTTTTATTTTTTAAAAAAGAAATTCAAATTATATTAAATAGAAATTTCAAATTTTTACTCACAAGTTAAAGTTTTTAAATTATTTCAGATTGGGTGCTTATAATAATGATTTAATTTTCAAATTTTAGACATGGATATATTTATAAAATGATTGTGTAAATCATGTTTATGGATGACGGTATTGACACCTAATTTTTATCATTTAAGGGTATGTGAGACATTTTCTTATCACTTAATTCATTAATATATAAGGTAACTTTTCTTTCTTAACCCTAATGGTTTAACATGAAATTAACTTTATTTATTCATAATTGTTATAATATAAGCTTTTATACTAATTATATGAATTTTTCATTATTGACCATAATTTAACAAAACTAAAAATCAATCAAGCACAACGTGTACATAATTTAATATCATTTTAATACCTAATATCCCAACATAAAATACGAATTATTATATCAGTTTTACATTAAACTTAGAATTCCCCTTTTTTATATTTATTTTACTACAATAAATTTTATCTATATCTCATATAAATAATAAATATATTAATTTATACCTACAAATATATCCAATTAAACTTAATCAAATTAACAAAAATTTTCAAAAATAAGTACGAGCCGTAAATTTACTATCTCATGATATCTTCAAACTAGATAACTAATTTGTAATTTACTAAGTGTAAAGTTAGAATTATTAGTTCAAATTAATTTTTTTTGGCAAAAAAAAAAAAAAAAAAATTGACAAAATATCCATGATTTCCATAACATTCCAATATTTATTTTTTTTCAAAACGATACCATCTACAAGTAGAGGTAGAATTCATAAACATTAGATTATACCTTATTTCACTTATCATCCAAAATCATAACCAGCAAAGGATTTATATAAATTATTCTACATCCAAGCTATTGTTTTACTTATCTAAAAATTAACATTGTCAAATAACCCTTTCTTCTATTTTTTAATAAATTTTCTTTCACATGCTCAAAATTCTAAAGAAAAAAAACCCACAACACAACCAAAAAATTTAACATTTGTAAAATAAAAAGGGCAAAGTTCACTTTCATTCTCATAAAATTGCAATGTCATCAGAGAAAAAAAAATTCCAAACATTTTCAATTCCACTCTTACAGGTAGATCAACCTCAAAAGCTAACATATTCTTTTAAAGCATTCTCTACACACTCAAGCTTGACATTCTTTTGACGAAATAGGTCTACCTAGATGAAAGCTTGCCAATTCGTATTTTACCAAACATCATTCCTTACAACAATTTCAATGATAATATGCATTTACATCCAAATTAAAATAATAATAATAATATAATGGGAGATAGTAGTGCAACCCAAACCATTGAAAGAAAAATAGTAACAAAACAATAGATGAGAATCAACATAAAAGCGTAATACCAACCATAACTATTTAAATAGAACAATAACAACTAACAATTGAACAAACAATATGAGTTCAAAGCTACTTTATATGATGCATAAATTCAAACTCACTATTTCCTTATATATCTGACAAGTAACATAGATATTATGATTGTTCTTTCACAATATATACTATTAACTATAATTTAAGTGACAATGCTTTCACAAGTTATATTGACCCACACCATAATTTCAATGCCTAAGACATCCTACAAATCGCTACCATCCTTAGCTAGCAAACTAAGCAACCAAAAAGGAAAGAAAACATATACATAGCTAAGGAACAAAATAAATTTGTAAACACAGAACATGGTAGTGCTAACAAAATTCTAATAATTCTTGCATAACAATCCAATAACTTTTATGAAATCAAACTGGATCATCACTTGGACTACATTACACGCCAGCCTAAAAAGATCTAGCATCCAAGTAATTATCAAATTCATAAGGCATATGTCACAAATTCAGGAGTAAAGAGTTTAGTAACAAGTATTTGTACTTCTTCAAATTTAGACCTAGAAAACACCCTAAAATTAAAATAAAGAGAAAAACTTATATAATCACTCAGATTACATAATCTTTGACAATTTTTTTTTTTTAATGATCAACCTGTTCAGAAGCAAAGCACCGACACAGTTATCATCAATGATGTTGAAATCTCCATTTCCTGAAATTGCCTCAAGAAGAAACATAAGTAATATACATATGAATTCAGAAAAGGGGCTAACTAGGCTGTTTAAATACGAGTGGATCCTGAGTTTATTTCTACTAAGTATTGACTGCACAAATAGTTGAACAAGATATAATTAAAAAAAGTCAGCTTAACAGATGCAAGGTTGCTTGATAATAATCAATCAATCAACCAACATATATACAATATAGAGGACATTACAAGAAAAAAAACTATAAAAAAAAAAATCAACAAAAGATTTGCTAGCTATTTATTATAAAAAAATATATATATATATATTTAGCCTGAAAAAATAATCATGTAGACCAAGATATAAAAAACTTACATTTTAAATCTAAATAGACTTTCTAAAACAAAACAAGCATTTGAAACCAAAGTAGAGACATACAGGAAAACTAAAAAAGGTGTGAAAATCAAAATATTTCTTCACTATATTGTAGACACTATTTCCATCATTGTAAGTATATTAATGGTGTGAGATGCAAAATCAGCAAATTTTATAGGATCACACTATAACCACATACAACATATTGTGCATCTTAAGAAACAAACTAACACGTATTTTATCTCGAAGAAAGTTAAAACAGGGGCTAGAAACTTACAAGAATTCCTTCAAGATCATTTGAAGTATATCCATGGACAAGCTTCCCTCTCTCTCTTCTCCTATATCTAAAAACAAGAGAATGTAGACAACCGAATGGTTTTATTACAAGTAAAATAATTGGGAATGGACAACAAAAAATACACATACATATCACATACAATTAAAGCGCCAACCTTCCTTGTGGTTGAGTAGCCTTCACAACAGATTCCTCACCACCATTAGATGTTTCAATCTCAATTTCTACTCAAGCATTATGTTTCTCAACTGTTAAATACAAACAAAAAACACCTCACACTCCATATTTTTTTTGTACACTTAAGTGCAAAAAAAATCAATCTTTTCATCACATTATACCTTTGACATCATTTTGTTCTTCTTGTTGACAACCAAAAAAATAATAATAATAAATAAATAAATAAATAAAGGTCATAAATTGAACTAACTACAAGTTAGTCTAGACCATAAAACAACCAAACTATCAAAACATACCACTTTCAATCTCTTAAGAACACTATCAAATTGTGTCGTACTCGCCTAGGAATTCAGTTTCTCTAGACCAACACTTGTTGTTACAAATTTTCAAAAGACTAATCCGTAAACTCAATTGAATATGATATTCGAAAGTGTCATTACATTTCCTATCTCTACCAATTTTCTCAGCAACCAAACACAATAAAATTTTCACTAAATGAGTCCCTGAAACATTTTTTTTTCATTTACTACATGTGTTTTCTTGATAAACTAAACATAATTTCAAATCAACAAAATATTAAAAAACAAAAACAGAGAGAAAGAGAAAAACCAGTTGTGTCCTGCTTGTTTTTTTTACTCTAATGTGCTCTTTGATGCCTTGCTTGTTTGTACTCTCCTTTTTCCTATCCCTGCAAAAACAACAATCACATGATCAGATTTTTCAATAAAAAAAAAATCATATGAATTGAGAACATAAGCTGACTATTTGGAGAGGGAGTGTACCATTTGTTTCATGAGACGGAATGGGGCGATGCAGATGCAGGAGAGAGGGGCTTTTGGCATGACCATGAGCTATTTCTCTTCTTCTATGCTTGGTCGACTTAAAGAACCATATTGCAAAATTTTCTCCGTAAAATAAAGGCAAGACTTTTCTTGGGAAGTGACGGAAAAAGGAATCACAAAATAATATCATAAAACCCTAAAAAAATACAACTTCAAATTACAAAAAATCAAATACAAACCTTTCAATAATCTGCAACATACTATTGGAAACTGAAATTGTTCTTTGATTAATGTATCCTTAGATCAAGAGAATGAAGTAGAACAGATAGAAAGAGATTCCACCAAATCAGGTCTAGTAGCAGTTGAATCTCCATAGCCATGGCAATGGCTAGTGGGAATAGATGAGAAGAGGAGAGGATTAGGTTTGTGCAATGTGTGGTTGTCAGAGGAAATAGAGAGTTTGTTCTAGCCCTCAATCGATTGCCTGTTTGCCCTATTAAAAAATATAATTTTTTCTACTTTTTTTTATAGCCACCGGATCTTAATTTTTCTTATCCAATGAACCCAAACTCTCCCTTGATGTTGTTTGTATCATACAAATGTTTTTTTTGTACGTATTGTAGCCGTTTCCTAATTTATAAATGAAACTGTCATTATTGAATGTCCATTTTTTTTTTTTTCATTTAGTACAAAATGTCAACCATTCGGACAAAGTACATTTGAGTTGTGCAGAGATGGTAATTTAGTAATTATGGTATTTTCTTTCAAATAAAAAAAGTAATTATAGTACGTTTATTTTTTAATCTTATTCACAGATTTTAACTTTTACTATTAACAATGACATTTGTCCAAGTAAAAGCCAAAATAGGAGAAGGTCCATGCAATTGAGTAATTAATTTATTTATTCACAAGTTTGTTTTGGAAAGATTGTTTATTAATTTCACTATTTGTTTATATGTAATTTTTGAAATTTACAGGCCCTTGGCTTAGTATTGATGATAACCCAGCAAGCAGCAAAGATGAAACAAAAAAAGGTTGCCTAAAACGTTGCTTTGACAAAGGTAACTGCTAATTGAAATCTTCTCTAATTTTAATTTTTGACTTTTTTCAGGCAAGCCTTATAAGTAGGAAAGTGAAGCTACTAAGAAATTCAAATTTATATATTAGAAGGAAAATTAAGAATTTAGAAGACAAGAACCAATTGCAACTAACAAGTCTAAGCTAGCACACAGCGGGAATTGGAAGATAAAGGGACTTGAAAATTCTTAAACAGAACATAATTTTTAATTAATCTATAGATTTCTCATTAATGGTAGCATATATAAATGTTACGGTTGGTTATTTCTACATCAAATTTAATTGTTCACCTTTTTGGCATGCAGTTCTGCTCAAGATCTACGCAACCTACCTATTGATCTGGAAATTAGTCATTAAAGGTATTAAATTAATCAATCAAGGTATTATCTCTATGTTTTAAAAATTCTTTAACAAAATGGGCACATATGCACTATCTTACAAACAAATTTAAGTTCAAATTAAATTATCAGTATATTCCCTCCCCCGCTCTCTCTCTCTCTCTCTCTCTCTCTCTCTCTCTCTCTATATTTATATACATATATATATATATATATGATATTCTATGTGATGTAAACGTGTACACTGTGTCCATCAGCGAGGAGAATCTGGATAGACAAGAGAGACAACAAATTTGCTTATAAACTTGCCCGGAATCTGATAAAGAAGAGTTCAACGTGGGAGGAAAGTACTATGGCAATGGGATTTCGTGGTAAAAGTCCTCATGCGAAGGAAAAACAGAGAATTCCATTATTTGCTGTAACAAGAAAAGCAAGTGAAGAGGCTGTCGAGCATTTACTTGAATTGTATCCTGAGGCACTTCATCCGAATAACCACCCTAGTGAAATACAAAAGATTGAAGAGAAAAGACTGAACATTCCACAGAAAATTCCATTGTTTGCAACAACAAGGGCAGAACAAGCCGGATCTGTCAAGTTTTCTCTTGATATGGACGCTGATGCACTTGACCAAATTAACCATACTTGTGCATTGGTTAAGACAGGAAATTTAGTGTTTATCAAGGTTTTACTTGAATTGTATCCTCTAGCACTTGAGAAAACTAGCCATAGGAAGTCTCCTGAAGCAGATATGGAAGAAGAGGAAGAATGTGGAGATGAAGAAGAATGGGAGACCCTGCCTTTGCCAGCTTCAATAAGAACAGGAAATAAAGAGTTTGTTAAGTTGATAATAGATAAGTACCCTCAGGCACTTACTCAAAGTAACCATAGGAAGCAAAACATATTGCATTTGGCTGCTACGTACCGTCAAAAGGAGATCTTCGATCATGTTAAAGATAAAAAGGTACTAAGGATCATGTTGGCCAAGCAAATTGAAGAAGCCGGCTACACAGTTTTGCACTGTGTTGCAGACACAAAGCATTACATTGGAGGAACTCGCTCTGGTCCTGCCTACAAACTAAAAGAGGAGTTAGAATGGTTCAGAGTGAGACTCGCTATCCCTTGTTTATTTTTCATTCGTATGCAATATGATTACAATGTATAAACTTTAGGGAACATTTCTGATGCAAGCTTTTATTTTATTTATTTATTTTAACAAACTTTATACTTATATTACCGTCATGGCATCACCTAATGTGGTTATATGAAAGAGACCCTTATTTAACTTGGTAATATTCTAGGTTATCTTAGGATATAAGATGTATTTCAAGATAGAAAACTTTTCACTATATAAGTCATTGAAATTTAATAATAACGAAAATTATCTATGTCAAAACAATATTAACTTTTATAAAAATTCAAGACATTTGATATGAAATGTGAATACCACTATTAATTTTGAGTCTTTTTGGATGTAGAGAGTGGAGAAAATAGTACCGGCCTACTATACAACACTCCATGCTAATAACAAGATTCTATATGATATCTATTGGGTTGGGTTCCCTCTTATATAGACAAAACCCACGAAATTGGTTCATTTGTTTAAAATGGATGATAGGCCCATTAGGTTTATTTATTTACTTTTTTTTTTTTTTTTGGGGGGGGGGGGGGGGGGCGCGGTGGCGACATGATATAAAAATACTCACTTTCTCATTAGAATGAGAAGTAAGAGTTAAAAAGAAAGAGGTTACATGTGGAGAGGCTCTATTGCCAGAAAAAATAGAAAACCAGGAAAAAGAGAGAGCAGGAGAAAGAGAAGAGAAAGAGAGAAAGGTTGGAGAACAAAGGGGGTGAAAATAGCATAAAAACACCCTACATAGCTTTCTTGCAACTACGACTTCTCCTTCGTGCATCGTCCGATTGGGCTAAATTTTGGAAATTAGGTTAAGAACTCGTTGTCCTTAAAGTTGAACGGTCTAATTGTAGAATGGAGGTCCCCATGGTGATTTTTGACCATTGAAACAATGCTAGTTGAAAAAATAGTGTTTGAATTACATAGTCTTGATCAAAGGGCTACAATTCCTTCGCCTACTGTTTAATTAAGCTCAAATTTGGAAAGTTACTTCATGAGACATGAATCTACATTCTGTACTGTGTTATTTGTGTTTGAAGGACTTTTCAGAGAGATACACTACCGGCACAGTAACCCCAAATTTGATTCCTGTATTTCTTTCTTTTATTTAATATCAAATTATGATTGTTGCTAAGAATTAAATTTTTTGATGATGTTTCTGTGTTAAATCCCTTGATAGAGTTAGGGACTTGTTGTAGACTCATAATTTGATTCATGGTGAAAGTTTTTTGGGTGGACTACAATCCCATGGTTTTCACTCCTCAAATTAGGGAGGTTTTTCATGTTAAAAATCAGATTGTATTTTTGTGCATGAGTGGATTGCTTGATTGGTTGATTTCTGCATATAATTATTGTGGGATTGTGTTATATTTAATTTGGTTCCTATTAGGTTCACATACAACAGAAATTTTTTTTTTTCTCATTATTTATTCCGCTATTATGCTTTCTCCCATCAAAGTGGTCTTAGAGTTTGGTTGTTAGTTTTTGTTTGTTGTGTTGAACATGGAGATCAATCTGAATTTGACCAGAATGATTACTTTGAATGACTCAAATTATCACGTTTGGAAAAAGAAGATATAGGATCTTCTTTACGTGAAAGATTATCATTTACCATTTTTTAGTGAAACGAAACCAAACAATAAATCTAATATAGAGTGGACTTTGCTTCATCGACAAATATTGGATTTATTAGGTAGTGGATAAATGACAATGTAATAAACTATATGTGGATTTATTAGGCAGTGAGACACATGCAAGATCCTTGTGAAATAAACTTGAACAGTTGTATGAAAGAAAGAGAGGGAATAGTGAGTTGTTCAAATTAAACAGATGATCAACTTGAAATACAAAGATGGAGCTTCTTTGTCTAACCACATGAATACGTACCAAGGGATTTTAAAGTAACTTGTTGGAATGGGTATCAATGTTGATGATGAGATACAAGCTTTATGGCTTCTTGGTACATTACCGAACTCATGGGAAACTTTCAGAACTTCATTATCGAACTCCGCTTCAAATGGTGTAATCACAATGGGTTTGGTCAAGGGAAACCTTTTGAATGAGGAGATGCGAAGAAAAACACAAGGTATTACTTCATAGTCAGAAGTCTTGATTACAAAAAAGAAGGGGAGAAGTAAAAGTAGGGGTCCAAATAACAGAAGTCAGCATGGAAGTAAGTTTAACAGGTTTGCAAATGTTGAGTGTCATTATTGGCATAAAAAGAGGCACATAAAAAAATATTGTAGATAGCTGAAAAAGAAAAACAAGAATGACATAGGCACAGAATAGAAGAATGAAGATGGTAGCAGTGCTAATAGAATTGCTACTACTTTTCAGGAAGACTATCTTCTTGTTTATGATGAAGATTCAATCAATTTTGCTTACCATGAGACTAGTTGGGTAATTGATAGTGGTGCCTCCATTCACGCCATATCTAGAGAGGATTTTTTCAAATTTTATACACGAGGTGATTTTGGAAGTGTAAAGATGGGAAATGATGGGCTGACAAAAGTTGTTGGCATGAGAGATGTGTTCTTGGAGATGACTAACGATACAAGATTAGTTTTGAAAAATGTTAAACATATACTTGACATCCATTTGAATATTATTTCCATAGGTAAACTTGATGATGAGGGGTATTGCAACACATTCTGTGATGATCAGTGGAAGTTTACTAATGGTGGCAAAAGTTTCTAAAGACATCATTAGTGTAGTGAAGGATGAAAACAAAGTAGAATTATGACATAAGAGGCTTGGACACATTGGTGAGAAACGTTTGATAGTTCTGGCAAAGAAAAACCTTTTATTTGACATGAACAATGCACCTCTGAAGAAATGCAGTCATTGTTTAGTAGGGAAACAAAACAGAGTTAGTTTCCATAATTTTGCAACTAAAAAAAAGTCAAGTATACTTGATTTGGTACACTCAGATTTTGTGCCCTATTGAAGACAAGAACCTTGGGTGGATCTCGTTACTTTGTGACACTCATAGATGATCACTCGAGAAAATATGGGCATACACCTTGAAGACAAAAGATCAAGTGTTAGGCACTTTCAAACAAGTCTAGAATGCATTTGCTTCTAGCAGTGGAATTGCTAAATTTCAATCCATTATGCTTACTTGTCACATAACGTTCACAAAAAGATAGATTTACTGTTTTGGGCCCAGTAAACAATCTGTGTTCGAAGAAAATCTTCAAACCTTGTTCAGATATATGGCTGAATTTGTGATGCCACATCATCGTTGACTCTTCCCTATGGGGTTGATGCAACACATGAATAAGCTTCCAATATTATTTTTCTTTTAAGCATATATAGATTGCAACAATCTTTTCTCTTTTCATGACAACCAGCGCATCTCTGACAATTTTCAAACCCTATTTTCTATATGAGTTTTACATTTAATATCATCCAATTGTCCTATAAACAATAGATTCATCTTCAAACCCTTCATGTGTTGTACCTCCTAAATAGTATGAATTGTACCATTGTGCATTTCTATCTTGATTGTGTTGATACTAACGATCTTCAAAGCATGATCATCACCCATAAATATAGATCCTCTTGAGATAGGTTTATATGTATGGAACCATTCTTTACAAGAGGTCATGTGTTAAGATGCTATTAAATCTAGAATTTAGTCATTACAAATTGTAATATGTTTTTCGCAATAGTGGTTGTTTCGCTGTATAAGATGTCACCATTATCTGAGATACTTGCTACACATCCCCATGAGTTTGATGACTCAAGAGCTTAATTCTTCTTAGTATTCCAACATTCACGTTTGACGTGCCCTTTCTTGTCATAGTTATAGCATCTAACATTCTTCTTATTTCTTTATTTTGATCTACCACGATTAAGACTCCTATTGGGGCCACTTCTGTTGATCTCTCTCTTGTCATTGACAAAGCCTCTGCTTGTGTACTACTTGCTAATATGTCTTCCTTATTCTTCTGCTTGCTTTTTTCTTCTAAGACAACAACTACAATATCATTGAAAACTAGATAGTTTGTGAGGATATTATTTGTCAGGTTGATGACAAGTTGATCATACGAATTGGGTAGACTTTGAAATAGAATGTCTGCACGTTCATTTGCCCCTATTATATGATCCAACCCTGAAAGTTGAGAAAATAGAGTATTTAAGGTGTTGATATGATCGGTTACTATTGTAGATTCCACCATTCGAAGATTACCAAGCTTTCTTTTTAAGAAAATCTTCATGTGTAAGACTGGACTTATTCAATTTTGTAAAAATTTTTTATACCTCCTTAGCCGTTTTCTTCTCTTCCACACTTGATAATACACTATCTACTAAGGCTAGATGGAGATTGACAATTACATTGCCATCCATCTCGTTCCACTTGGCGTCATCAGTGATCTCGACTAGCCATTCTTCTATTATTTGTAAGCAATTATCTTTCCTCATGATAACCTTCATCTTCATTTTTCATAATGAAAAATTACTTCCATTGAACCTCTCAATTTCAAATTTTGTTTCCATTTTTGTGAAATACTCATAAGATATTCAATAAACAGTATCGTCAATAATACCCTATATTTCGGAATAGCGCACGTATCCATAAATAATGCTCCAGGTTAGTTTCTAGAAAAGAGAGGTGGGTCACAATGGACACACTTAAATACCAAGTCTTTTCTTAGCCAGAATCTTTCCTAGGCATGCACTTCCACACCACCAAGCTTATTTCTAATAATCGGGAACAATTCTTTTCTGAGGTGCAAGATCAAACAATTCTATAACCACGGAGTATACTTAGAATTTTCTAAAGAACCTATGGCTCTGATACCATTATTATGACGACCCGATACTATTCTAATTCAATATAAACTTAAAATCGAGAATAATATTAAAAGAAAATGGATGTAATAAAATAAAATAAAAATAGTAGATAGGAGATTTATGTGGTAAAACTCTCGATATAAAAAAACATCCACGAACCAAAACTAGAAAAATTTAATTAGACCAACAATTACAATACCTCTCTCTAGAATTTAGGAGAGAACTTAGGAGAAGAACTTCTCAAATGAACTTGAGAGTTTGGAAATAGGATGATGAGAAGTGAATTACAATTGTCTATTTATAGGCAAAGATGTGGAGGTGCAAATTGTTTTTAAATACAAAGTTAGTGATAGCCACCACATCACATTGTTTGCTCCACTTGTAACAACTAATGACACACCTCTTCACATGTGCCTCCATTTATGGAATGACCACACCTTTACTTGTTCCTCCACTAATTCAAGTCAGTGGCTTCAACTTTAACATGTTGTAATTTTGGAATTTTTAGAATAAAAAGCCAAGAATAATGTTATATTGTCCATATTAATTTTTCCATACAAGTGACATTTTATGTGTCTATGAGAAGTGGTATATACTGGTAGATAGTCTTACAATAAAAAAGAAATTAGTTTGTTAGGTTGTGGAATCTATTCATATATAAATTATACTTTTAGTTTGGGAATATGTAGCTTTATCTTTATTAATTTTTATGGTGATTCTCTAAGTTCAAATTAGTTAAGCAAAGAAAAGATACGATTTGAGTTTTTCTTTTCATTGTTCAATGTATAAATTTATTTTATTTATCTTCTCTATGATTTGGTCTAATTAACAGTCAAGTTCTTTGTAGTTTTGTAAATTAATCATATAGAACGTCATTATACATGGAGGCTTCTAATGTATCATGACTACATATAAATAAATGCATAATTAAGGAATTTTATAATTTAAAACCAATATCTACTATTTTACTCAAACTTAAATTACCACTAAACTTCATCTAAATTAATTCTATGTAAGAGTATAAAAGAGCTATGATTCAGAGAAGAACAGAGAAATCAGATGCATAGCTTTATTGCACTTTTCTCTAAAATGTTTTTATATCTGTATATACTCTCAATACAATCGTATGTATTTATATAGATGAATAGTTGAAGTTAGTGAATTGTAACTAACTGCAGATGAGTTGGTCCAATTGTAAAGCAGCAGTTGTACCAATCTTTGAACACAAAGTGGACCAATCAGAAGCTGACAGGAAAGCAAAGGAAGGCGGGAAAGATGAGTTCAGAAAACCACCTGAGCCATTCTTTATTTCTTCACAATTTTATCTTTAATATTCCCCCACAAACTGATACTGGATTTATCCTGATCAGTTTATCTTTCAATTTTTCAAAATGTGCATTAGGTAGTGGCTTTGTAAAGATATCAGCAACCTGTTCCTCAGATGGAACATATCGAACATCTAGAGTATTACCTACAACATGATCCCTGATAAAGTGAATATCAAGCTCAATATGTTTTGAACGAGAATGTAGCATAGGATTGTGAGCAAGAGATGTTGCACCTGTGTTATCACACCAAATTACAGGTATTCTAGCAATTGTTAATTTCAATTCAGATAAAAGGGCAAGAACCCAAAGAACCTCTGAAGTTGCTTGTGCAAGTGCCCGATATTCTGCCTCAGTGCTTGAACGAGCCACTACCCTTTGTTTCTTTGCACTCCAAGCAACTAGATTATTGTCTAGAAACAGACACACTCCAATAGTAGACTTTCTATCATCAATGCAATTTTCCCAATCTGCATAAGCAAAACACACAAGCTAAAGCTGGGATGAAGGTCTAAAGAACAAACCACAAGTTAGCGTGCCTTTAATATAGCATAGAACATGTTTGCAAGCTATCCAACGAGCTGTTGTTGGTAAAGCCAAATACTGACTCAACTTGTTAACTGTAAACGCAATGTCTGGCCTGGAAATGGTAAGATATTGCAAAGCTTCAACTGTGCATCTGTATAATGAAGGATCTGAAAACGGTTCACCTATTCCTTTGGGCAATTTAGCACCATAGACCATTGGTGTAAAATATGCTTTGGAGTGCAACATAATAGTTTTTATTAATAGATCAGTTGCATACTTTGTTTGTGACAAGTGTAGTCCAGATGTGGTTCTGTTAACCTCAAAACCAAGGAAGTAGCTAAGATGTCCTAAGGTTTTGAGAGCAAAAATATATTGCAGCTTTGTAATAACTTGATGAATAAGAGCAGAATGAGACCCAGTAACAAGAATGTCATCTATATAGACTAGTACCAAAACCATGCCTTCGTTGGTATGTTGAAAGAAAAGAGAACTATCAGCTCGAGAGTTAACCAGCCCCCATGGCAATAAAACTGTTCTAAGCTTATCATACCATGCATGGGGAGCCTGCTTCAGGCCATAGAGGGACTTCTACAACTTGTAAACATGATTGAAAATCTGAGGATGAGTAAAGCCTTCCAGTTGCTCCATAAAGACAGTCTCTTGCAAGTCCCCATTTAGAAAAGCATTGTTTATGTCAAGTTGTTCAATTTCCCATTTGAATGACACTGTAAGACTAAGCATTATCTTGATTGTAGATGCTTTATCAACTGGGCTAAACGTTTCAAAATAATCTAGCCCACTAGTTTTATGAAAACCCTTTGCAACCAGCCTTGCCTTATACTTCTACACACTCTCATCAGCATGATACTTCACTTTGAAAACCCCACTTGTTACCTGTCACATTCATATGTGGCTGGTGGGGAACTAAGGTCCAGGTGTTATTTTGCATAAGAGCCTTGTATTCCTCATCCATAGCAGATTGCCACTTTGGAGTAGACAAGGCTTCCTTAACTGTTTTAGGTTCAAGAGAACAAGATTCTATCGTGGTCTCATTAACAAAGACATAAAGGAGTTTAGCTTTACTTCGAGTTTGCATATGATGCTGAGATGGTAAAAGTGGTTTAGTAGTAGGTATGTTGATGGAAAAAGGAATTTCAGGGTCTGGGACATGATCAGGAGCAATAGTAAAAGATAAACTAATGTTGCATGATTGTGGATCATTATTTGAGTGCTTATCACTTGCTGGTGGTGTGTATAGGAAGGACATTGGCAAACTTGGAAGAACAGATTCAATAGGCTTAGACGATGAAGAAAATAGAGATGAATAAAGGAACTCACTTTCACTGAAAACAACATCCCTAGACATATAAACCCAACCAGATGGATGGAGACACTTATAGCCCTTTTGCTGTAAGCAATAACCTATGAAAACACACTTGGTCGAATGGAAGTTAAATTTGGTTTTGCTATAAGGTCTTAGAAGAGGATAACATGAACAATCGAACACCTTTAAATCATGATAGTAGGGTTTATAATGATAGATAACCTCATAAGGGGATTTAAGTTTGAGAATAGGAGTTGGGAACCTATTAATCATGCGAACAACAGTAGTAAAGGCTTCCCACCAAAACTAAAGTGGCATATTGGCTTGAGAAAGAAATGTGAGGCCAGTTTCTGCAATATGCCTATGTTTTCATTTATCTAAACCATTTTGCTGATGAGAATGAGCATAAGAAAAATGAAACTGAAAACCTATACCAGCAAAATGTTTTTGAAGAACTTTAAATTCCTCCCAAGATCACTTTGTAGACACTTGAGCTTAGTATTGAACATAAGCTCAGCTGTATTTTTGAATAATAAAAAAACATCTTTGACTTGAGACTTTGTTTTGAGGGGAAAAATCCACGTAAACCTTGTGAAATGATCAAGAAAATGAACATAGTAGTGAAAGTCATGTGAAGACATTACAGGGGCTGGCCCCCAAGCATATGCACACACTAGATCAAGGGGAGTAAGAGTTCTGGTTAATGAAGTAGAATAAGGCAATTGATGTGCTTTGCCATATTGACAAGCATCACAAAAATAGGTGGACTGAGAAATACTAAGTAGGTTTCTAGTAATACTTGGAACATGTAATATATGTTTTAAATAAAGTGATTTTGTGGGTTGTGTATGGGTGGGAATTAAAGAGTAGCCAATATGAGAGATAGGTAACTTACTGCCATCACCAACTACTAGCTTTTCTGGACCTTTGTATTCACTTCTAATGTTTAGATTACCAAGTTTAGCTATGCAGTGATTAGTGGCGCCACTATCAAGACACCAAGAGCTTTCTAATTCAGATGATAGTTATGGCATTGACATAGGTGTGTAGAGAGCATTTGGATGTTGAAACTGCCCTTGAAAGTTAGCATGAGCTGCTTGTAGACGTGCTGAACCACTGATCATATTTGCATTTTGATAGTACATCCTATTACCTTGAAAGTTTTGATCAAATCAATGAAAACGTATGGCTGAGTAGTGCCCTGGCTTCCCATATAATTGACACACAGTCCTTGAGTTATTCCTACCACCTACTCTACCTCTTTCTCTTCCTCTTCCTCTTATTCCACGATTGTATTGGTAAGAAACACCTCTTGGACTAACTTTATCACTATATGAATAGTGAGCAGTGGCATTACTTGAGACTAAAGACAGAGTTGAGGCTGCTGCTTGTTGCTCCAATCACATTTCATAATTGATTAGAAGGAATTGGGCATCTTGCAGAGATATCTCACCAAAATTGTTTAATTGAGATGTTAAATTGACCACCACAACATCGTACTCACTACCAATACCTTCTAAAATATGCATGACCAAATCTCTCTCTATAACTGGTTGTTCAGCTATTGCTAATGTATTAGCAAGATTTTTCATTTTTGAAATGTAATCAACTATTGAAAGAGAACCTTTTCTAGTGGAATGAAAGATTGTTATGAGCTCAACTTTTCCAGTGTTGACCACACTTCACAAAACGTCACACAGTGAGTCACTTGACTCAAAATTGATAGTGTTAATGTTGAAAGCAACCAACACACAAGTAGTTGATCTGCTTTCTTCCATTGCACAAAGTCAGGATTTACAGTTTTGGATTCTTCATTAAAATCAGCCTCATCACCACTCTCTAAATACTTCTTTGGACTCTTTTTCTTTCCTAAAATGAATTCCTCTAAATCATAGGCTCTAATGGCAGGTAAAACTTGAGATCTCCAAAGAATGAAGTTGTTTTGATCGAGTTTCAAAGGTAGATTGAAGTTTAGGTGTGTAGGAAATGAGGAGGATTGTCATTGATTTACAATTGATGAGTTAATTCCATTGTTGCCAATCTTGAGTGTGTTGTTCCATCCATGGCCGCCATTGTTGACTGACCTAAGCTCTGATACCATATAAAGGAGCTGTGATTCAGAGAAGAACAGAGAAATCAGATGCAGAGCTTTATTGCACTTTTCTCTAAAATGTTTTTATATTTGTATATACTCTCAATACAATCGTATGTATTTATATAAATGAATAGTTGAAGTTAGTGAATTGTAACTAACTGTAGATGAGCTGGTCCAATTATAAAGCAGCAGTTGAACCAATCTTTGAACACAAAGTGGACCAATCAGAAGCTGATAGGAAAGCAAAGGAAGGCGGGAAAGATGAGTTCAGAAAACCACTTGAGCCATTCTTTATTTCTTCACAATTTTATCTTCAACAAAGAGCATACGATCTACATACACATAAAACCAGTCATGATTAACCAGTTACATCTCCCACATGAAACATTTACGCAAGAGAAACCACCAAACCTTTGACATATATGGCTGAGATCCATTACTTACATACAAATCTCAAACCTATATATATATATATATATATATATTTTTAGTGTTTTTCATTTTTACATAGAGAATGGACGTTCAAGCACGAAAGAAGCTCTACGAAGCAGTTTTTAATAAAGACTGGGAAGCTGTAAAGGAAGACTTATGCGGGTAATAGAACTACAGATTGGCTGTGCCCTATAACGATAAATGGGAACACTATAATTCATTTGGTAGTAAGAAGAGGAAGCAAGGAACCACTCGAAGAGATTCATGATTGTTATAAATCACTTCATTTGGATGGCAGCTTCACGAACTCAGGCGCCTTCAATGCACGGAGAAACATGGTGTTACACGACGTAGCCGTCTGGGGGAATCTTGAGGCAATGGAGCTCCTAGTTTTGTGTGATAAAGGGCTACTTGAGGAACAGAATAATTTCTGGGAAACTCTATTGTTTCGTGCTGCTGCATTCAGGAATACAAAATTAGTCAAGTTCTTGGCTTCTCAACCTGGTCAAATGGTTACTTCTAATGGTAGTAAATTCCAGCTGAAAGTTATTCATCGTCAGAACAGAGAACATCGGGTTGGTTTTTTGTTTAGTTAAAGGAAAGATTTATCATAACTTTTGAATTGTTTTAATGAAATCTAAAACCAGTGAAGTTGACTTGCATGTATTCTAATTTCAAACTCTAAGAAAGGCCAATCAAGTTAATTAGTTTCTCTTTTGGTTTAATGCAATTGCAAGACATGCCATCTAAATTCTTTATGTCTTCGCAGGGACGGCTTTAGATGTGCTGAAACTCCATGAACATATTAGACAACACGAAGATGAAAACATGACTAATCTTCATATGCTAGCCAAGATATCGTCTGCTCTCAATAGTGAACTACAAATGGGCATATGGAAGAAATTTCTGTACTTTTGTATGTCTACAGCACCCTACATGCGTGTATATATATACATATATATAATGCTTTTAAAATTAGATATACCTAATTTGAAAATGTAAAAACTAATTAATCTAATTTATTCATTACATTTGTATTAAATAGAAGAAAGAATTTATTTTAGGAGTGAGAATGTAATGGATGAATTTGATTAATTAATCTTGACTTTTTAAAATCAGATATACGTGATTATAAAGACCCTATATATATATATATATATATTTGTTGTAGTGCTAGCCAAGATTTACATTTGTTTTATATATGATAGGTTTCAGTAGTGATTGTTGTGATAACTTTAAATAAATTATCCCATCATTGAAAATGCAAATTTGGTCGGTAAATTGTGTTCCTAATAAATATAAACCTAAACGAGAAACACACTGTTTCTCTCTCATACAAGAATGCAAAACATGAAAAAGCTTTTTCTTGTATCTTAAGTAATTTATATTTGTTGTATAAGTATATAAAAGTTTTGAATAGTAATTTTCATGATAATTTTAAATAATTAGTTATCCCATCATTGAAAATGCAAATTTCATCTCTAAATTATGTGTTCTAATAATATAAACCTAATCCTCAAAATATATATATATATATATAAATATATAAACCTAAATCATCCAAATTTTTGCAAGAGGTTCAACTTTTATGATATGATATTATGCGCTATTTTGATAGTTTTACAAACTATCAACAAATCATTATGGAAATATTTCATCCAAGGTATGCTCTATTTCTCTCTCATACTTGCACACAAAACATGGAAAAACCTTTTCCTTTTATCTTAAGTTCACATGTATGACGTATATATCTAATAATATTTTATATTATATATGTGCAGCTGGGTGGCCAACAGTGAAAAATATATGGAAAGAAAAGAGAAAGCGCAAATTTGCTTTTGAACTGGCCTGTAGACTAATGAAACACGATAACTCTTGGCAGACAAGTCTAACAGAAGACAGTACGATCACTAACTATAGATCAAAACAAGAAACAGAAGAGCCGCATCATGCAAATGAGCCAGGTGAGTATAAAGATGATACAGAGATTGAAATGGAAGATAATCATGAAGTGGAGACTCCACTGGTTGCAGCAACTAGAACAGGAATGATAGAGATTGTGAGGGAGATACTCAAGGTGCATCCTCAGGCAATTGAGCACACCAACTACAAGAGGCAGAACATATTACACGTGACCGCCAGCTACCGTCAAAGAGAGGTCTTCGAGCTTGTCGAAGAAATGCATATACCAACAAGCAGGTTGATTCTGGGAATTGACGAGCAAAGCTACACTGTTTCGCAACATGTTGCAGACACTGATAACTATACTGGAGGAGTTAGAATGGTTCAAAGTAAGTTATCTTCGTTTCCCATTATTATCAATTTGGACATTTGGAAAAAAAGAGTTGCAAAAATAGTATTGAAAAACTGGGTTGGATTTTTTAGTATCCCTGGTTCATGGGCATACTTTCATGAAGTAAAAAGCTCACAAATTGAAAAAAACTGAACTTAATTATAAGTTATTCCAAACTTAAAAGTTTAAGCTGATAGAAAATAGTCCAACTATAGTATTGAGATTTAGAGGTGACACGTGACACGTCCTTTCATGTGTAACATAGACAAATGACAAATATCAAATACATGCTAAAAGCCCCTTACCATTATAACATATATAATAAGAATTCAAGATATAAAAGAGAGAGAGAGTATGTTTGAACCAGGGACCTCTAAGCTCTGATGTCATATTAGTTAATATCAAACCTAAAAATTTAAGTGAATAGAAAAATATTCAACTATAGTATTTAAGATTTAAGGTTAACACGTGACATTAATATTTGAGTTATGCTATGTTTAAAATTCAAGTTCTTTTAGAACTATTTGATTAATATTGCAGTGCACATGCAGATGGTAGAAGACATAATGCTGTCCATTTTTACCAAGCACTGTGACAATACAAATAGAACTGCTGAAGAGCTGTTCAAGGAGAAGCATCAAAATCAACTTAACGATGCGCAAACATGGATAAGATAGACTTCTCAGTCATGCTCCACAGTTGCTGTTCTAGTTGCTAGTTGTTAGGAGATAAACTCAAAAAAGAAGAAGAAGAAGAAGAAATCGCAAAGCACAATCAAGCACACATCACAAAAAATAGAAAATAAAAGAGACACAAGAGTTTTATATGGTTAAGGAAATTCTCTACGTCCACGGAGTGCACCAGCACTTCTTTCACTATCAAATTGATAATTACAAACTCAAGTTTCTGTCTCTCTCACTCTCAATCACGAATCTCTCTCTCACAAATCTCTCTCACATTCCTACACTTGTCAATCAAAGTCTAAAATCCTTAAAGACCCCTTAATACATCATCTAACCCACCTATGAGATGTTTTACATGTGTATTTATAGTGTAGAAACAATCCATAACTGGTTTGGACTCAAAAAACCGAAAAGAAAACGGATTCGGAAAATCCGTGTGAAACTGACCACCGAAGCTTTTTGGGGCTCGTGAGAGTGCGTGTCACCTCTATTCACTTCGATTTTTATAGCATTGGATTTGTCTCGAAATAAGCTTTCCAACGATATCTTATTTGAGTAAAACAGACTTCGTTTGACCTACTTACATGTCAAGCAAATTTTGACTCTATTTGGAATCCAAAATCTTTCAAACTTCCAATTCTGAATTCTTTCTAATTCAGGATTCCTTCAGGCTTCACAATTCCAACAGTTGCCACCATCGCCTTCACCATCATCTTAACAATTATCCCCGTTAGTCTCAGAATTGAGGAATTTAATTATATATAGTTTGAATTGTTAGACACTTTAATCCTTTTTGTTTCATTTATTTTTGCAGAGTTTCCAAAACCTTCTCCATTTTTTTTTTTTTTTTTTTTTTTATAATATATCACTTTTTTTTTCCGCTCTTAGCGAATCTGATGAAAATAACTCCTAATTACGTTTCACCAAGTTTTAAAACTCCTTCAAATGGAATGCGGTCAATCTAGGTTAATCAACCCATAGTAGGAGTTAAAATTGTGGGTGTTAAAAGAATTATCTTCTCTTCACACCCATTTAATTGCAAAAGACATTACTCTGTGCTCGGGTTCTCTTTACCTTTGTTATATTCTTATTTATTGTATATGTACTGTGTACAGTTCTACTTGAGCTAATGAGCTTTATTAAGTTTTCAAGCAAAATATTGAAACGGTTTGTTATCACATATTTCTAGAGAAATATAATAATAATAATAATAAGAGCAAACGTGTGCATGGTTGGTGCCATTGACATGAAGAGCAAGATGAAGCCGAGTTTTAATCTTTTGGGGAGCAAAGCATAGAAATCATCGAGCTGAAAAGGTGATGTGAGGATGGAGAGGAATATAACAACCGCATTCAAGGAATAGGACAAGGCGAAAACGTCCGTGAATGTGAAAAATAGAAAGACAGGCGAGTGTATAAGAATTGATAGATCACTCGCGTCATTAGTAACACCGCATACGGTAAAGGCAGCAGCAAAGACAAAGCTAGCAACGAAAATAGCAACTGCAGAGCATGACTGAAAAGTGTCTTTCATCCATTGTTGTGCTTCTTTATTTAGCTCTTTATGCTTCTTTTTGAAGATTTCAAATGGAGTCTTGTTGTTAATAGAATGGAGCATCATGCAATAGGCTTCCATTGTTTTCTCCACTCTCTGCATCCAAAAAGACTCAAAATTAAAAGTGGTATTCACTTTTCATATCGAATGTCTTGTAATTTTTATAAAAGTTAATACTATTTGGATGTAGATATTTTTTGTTACTATTAAATTCCAATGACTTATAGCAGAAACTTTTCTATTTTGAAAAACATCTACTTTATCCTAGGATAACCTGGAATATTGTCAAATTTAATGAATGGTCTCTATCATAAAATCACATTAGGTGATGTTGTCACGGTAATACAAAGCGTGTTAAAAAAAAAATACAAGCCTGCATCATGACGATAGTAGATGTACCTAAAGTTTATATATGGTAATCATATTGCATAGGAATGAAAAATAAACAAGGGACAATGAGTCTCACTTTGAACCATTCTAAATCCTCTTTTAGTTGGTAGGCAGGACCAGAGCGAGTTCGTCCGATGTCATGCTTTGTGTCTATAGTATAGTGCAAAACTGTGTAGCCGGCTACATCAATATTCCTGGCCAACCAGGACGTTAGTACCTCTGCTTTTTCTATAAGATCGAGAATCTCCTTTCAATGGTACATAGCAGCCAAATGCAATATGTTTTGATCCCTATGGTTACATAGGGTAAGGATACATATCTATTATCAACTTGACAAACTCTACATTTCCTATTCTTATTGTAGCTAGCAATGGGGTCTCCCGTTCTTCCTCATCTCCACATTTTTCCTCTTCTTCCATATCTTTTTTAGGAGACTTCCTATGGTTAATTTGCTCAAGTGCTAGAGGATACAATTCAACTAAAACTTGATATACTCTAAATTTTCTATCTTTGTTGGATCAAACAATGGAATTTAGTAAAGTGCATCGGCATAAAAATCTTGTGAGTATTTCACAAGATGGCTACAAAATTTGAAATTAAAAAGTTCAGTGGAAATAATTTTTCATTATGGAAGATAAAGATAAAGACTATTTGGAGGAAAGATAATTGCTTACAAGCAATAGAAGAAAGGCCAACCAAGATCACTGATGATGACAGGTGGAATGAGATGGATGACAACGTAATTGCCAATCTCCATCTAGTCTTAGCAAATGATATATTATCAAGTGTGGTGAAGAAGAAGATGACTAAGGAGGTATGAGACACTCTAATAAAATTGTACGAGTCCAAGTCACTACACATGAAGATTTTCTTAAAAAGGAGCTTGGTAATCTTCGAATGGCGGGAATGTACTACAATAACCGATGACATCAACACATTAAATACTTTATTTTCTTAATATTCAGTGTTAGGTCATAAAATATAGGCAAATGAACATGCAGAAATTCTACTTCCAAGTTTACTTGATTCGTATGATCAACATATCATCAACTTGACAAACAATATTCTTTCAGATTATCTAGTTTTCGATAAGCTTGGAACTGTTGTCTTAGAAGAAGAAAGCAAGCAAAAGAACAAGG
This sequence comes from Litchi chinensis, assembly GCA_019925255.1. Classification (NCBI taxonomy): domain Eukaryota; kingdom Viridiplantae; phylum Streptophyta; class Magnoliopsida; order Sapindales; family Sapindaceae; genus Litchi; species Litchi chinensis. The sequence continues at coordinate 10,202,294 of CM034469.1, read as the reverse complement.
AAAACAGATTGGCAAGGAGTATACAAGTGGAGGCTTTGCCAATGACAAGAGAGAGATCAATAAAAAGTGGCCTCAATGGGAGTCTCAATCATAGTAGATCAAAATCAAGAAGTTAGAAGAATATCGGAAGCGATAACTATGGTAAGAAAGGACATGTCAAAAGTGAGTGTTGGCACAATAAAAAGAATAAAACTCCTAAGTCATCCAACTCATGGGGATGTGTCACAAGCACCTCAAATGATGGTAACGTCTTATACAGTGAAGCAACTATTATTATGGAAAGCTTATTACTGTTTGCTGATGTCTAGATTCTAGATTTAGTAGCCATCTGGCACATGACCTTTCTAAGTTCCACTCATATGAACCTATCTCAGAAGGATCTATATTTATAGGTGATGATTATGCTATGAAAATTACAGGTATGACATGTGAAGGGTTTGAAGAAGAATCTATTTTTTTTTAGAATAATTGGATGATCTTAGATGTAAAACCTTATAGAAAATGAGTTTTTGAAAATTGTCAGAGGTATGTTTGTTGTTATGAAAGGAGAAAAGATTGTTACAAATCTATACATGCTTAAAGTAAAAACACTACTGGAGCCTGATTCTTGTGTTACATCAACCAACCATGGGATGAGTCAACAATGATATCGTATCGCAAATAGGCCACATATCTGAATAAGGTTTGAAGATTCTTTCTGAACATAGATGACTTCCTGGGCTCAAAATGATAAATTTACTTTTTTGTGAGCATTGTGTGACAAGTAAGCAGCATAAATTGAAGTTCAACAATTCTACTACTATAAGCAAATACATTCTAGACTTAATTTATTCTAATGTTTGAAAATCACTAGATATATCTCTAGAAGGAGCAAAATGCTTTGTATAATTTACTGATGATTGCTCTAAGAGAAGTTTAGTGCACCTTATCAACAGGAAGTTAGATGTGTTTCTAGTGTTCAAGGCATTCAAAACATGGGTAGAACTTAAATATGAGAAAAAGATCAAGTACTTGAGGACAGATAATGGAAGAGAATATATAGACGAGGAGTTTCTTTCTTTTTACAAGCAAGAAAGAATCGAAAAGCAGCTTACAATGTCACATACACTCCTCAATAAAATAGGTGGCAAAGCGGATGAATAGAACTCTTGCAAAAAGAATAACACTTATGTTGAAGACTGCAGGTGTATCTAAGTCATTTTAGGCAAAAGCAGTAAAGATCGTCTGTTATGTGATAAATCGATATCCATTTATAACAATTGAGTTAAAAACATCAATGGAGATATGGACCGGTAAATCCACTGATTATTCTACATTACATTTGTATAAATGTCCTGTGTACGTGATGTATAATGCCTAAGAAAGAATAAGGCTTAATCTAAAATCAAGGAAATGTATATTCTTAGGATATGCTAATAGAATGAAGGGGTATCACCTATGAGATCCCACTGTTCACAAGGTTATCATCAATAAGGACATTATCTTTGTAGAAGATTAACTTCAAGGAAATGGAGATGATAGCATTTCAAAAGAAAATTCAGAGACTACAATTGTACGAGTGGAAAATAATTTAGAACATGAAAATTTAGGTTGTTATGAAGCAAAACTAGAGCATAAAGTATAAGGACCAATTGAGATCAAAGCTCCAAAAATTTAACAATCAACGCAAGAGATGAGACCACCAGTATGGTGTTTAGAGTATGTTATGGAGAGCAATATTGCATATTGTTTTCTAACAGAGGATGAAGAGCCTTTAACTTTCCATAAAACTATAACAAGCTCAGATGCTCCTCTATGGATGACAACAATGTAGAAAGAAATTGAAGCTTTATATAAAAACAAGACATGGGAGCTTATACCTCTACCATAAGGTTAGAAAGCCATTGGAAATATATGAGTCTTTAAGATCAAATGGGATGACAATAACTAAGTGAAACGATATCGTGCAAGATTGTTAGTGAAAGGATATGCTTAAAAAGAATGTATTGATTTCGATGAGATATTTTTCTTGATGGTTCGACTTACAATAATAAGGGTGGTCCTTCCCATATGTGCTACATTTGATCTATATTTAGAGTAGTTAGATGTGAAAATTGCATTTCTTCATGGAGAACTTGAAGAAGAAATTTATATGCTTCAGCTAGAAGGTTTTGCTGAAAAAGGCAAGGAGAACTTTTACAGGTTAAAGAAATCTTTGTACGATTTAAAACAGAAGTCCAGGTGTTAGTACAGTAGATTTGATTCCTTCGTTATAAGCCTTGGATATAATGGATTTAATTCAGACCATTATATATACTATAAGAGATTTGGAGATATTGATATTTTCACTATCTTCTTGTTGTATATGGATGACATATTGGTAGCAGACCCCAACAAAGATTGAGTCCAAGAATTAAAGACATAGTTATCTAAAGAGTTTGACATGAAGGATGTAAGATAACAAACAAAATTCTAGGGATGCAAATTCATTGAGATAGAAAAAATAGAAAAATTTGGCTCTCTCAGAAAAACTACTTAAAAAAGACCTTATACCACTTCAACATGCAAAATTGTGAACTACCTCTCTTCTTATGAATTACAAATTATCCTCAAGTATGAGCCTTAGCAATAAAGCGGAGAGGATGGAAATGTCTCAAGTGTCGTATGTATTAGTAATGAAAAGTTTGATGCTTACTATGATATGTATAAGACCGGACATTGCATAAATAGTGGGAGTGATTAGTCGATATATGAAAAATCCTAGTAAAAAGCATTGGAATACTGTGAAAAGGATTTTTAGATATATCAGAAGATCCTCAGATGTTGCATTATGTTGTGAAGGATCAAAGCTTATTGTAAGAGACTATATGGATTTAGATTTTGCAGGAGATCTCGATAAAAGAAAATCCATTACAGGTTATTTGTTTAAGATTGCAAGAGGAGCTGTGAACTAGGTATCTAAGTTACAGACAGTTGTGGCTTTATCTACAATAGAAGCAGAATACATGGTAGCTACATAAACTTGTAAGAAGCAATTTGCTTTAAAAAGCTATTAGGGGAGCTTAGGCACAAACAATAGAGAGTCTCTTTGTTTTGTGACAATCAAAATGTCTTACATATCGCAAGGAATCCAACCTTTCATTCTCAAACAAAGCGCACAAGAGTTCAATATCATTTCATTTGTGAAGTAGTAGAAGATGATAATGTGGACATGTAAAAGATACACACTAGTGAAAACCGAGTAAATGCAATGACCAAACCTATCAATACTATTAAATTCATTTGGTGTATATCCTCATATGGTCTCGTGGAAACACAAGCAGCAAAAACTTGATCAAATATTAGAAGGATAAACTAGATCATCAAAATGACTTCAAGTGGGAGAATGTTAAGGATAAAACTATATATATTTTTTTAATTATAGCAACTTTTTAACAATTTTAATTGGTAGTAGCAAATTTAATTGGTTTAAGTGAGAGACAAGGAGGTGGGAGGCAAATTAATTCATCACCACCATATATTGCCTATAAATAGGCAATTAAGTTTTGTAATTTATTATCCCAAATGACAAGTTCATTTGAGAGCTCTCTTCTCCTAGTTGTCTTCTAAAATTTTAAAGAGAGGTTGTAATATTCACTACAAGAAAACAGGTCAACCATACCGAGCAATGCCCGGTATGGTTGACTATCCATACCGGGCAGCACGTCCGGCGTGCTTGTCCAAGGTATGGATAATCCGAATATGCATACCGGGCGAGTACTCGGTATGCATATTAAATATCCATACCGGGTCAAACCCGGTATGGATACTGCCTTTGCGGGTCGACCCGAGTGGTCGATCCGCACTATCCATACCGGGCTACCCGGTATGGATTTTTATATAATATCCATTCCGGGCTTGGACCTGGTATGGATATTTTTGTCCATACCGGGTCGGAGCCCGGATGGATAATTAACCATACCGGGAACATGCCCGGTATGGAAAAGCTTTTAATAAAAAAAAAAAAAGAAAAAATATAATTTTTAATTTTGTTATGTTGCATCAAAACTGCAAATATCAACAATGAACCACTGCAAGCTCACAAGCATAAATTTCTAAAAAAAAGAAGCTGTTTTGAGGAATTACAAGTCAACCCGAACATACCCATATCAAACATAAAAACAAAAAGAAACCGTTCAAACTGAACCCCCAATTCACCCGTTAAAAATTTGGATTAGAAAATGTCACCCATTACAAACACGAAGAAGTAATGACCTCGCATCTGGCCCAAATATCAACCTCCCACCAATGATCCAAGCATCTCAACCTTGCATCAGGGCAGGTATCGGGACATGTACGAAAACCCCCAAAGCTGCACGCATCAAACAAACAAATATAAAGTCAATTACATCATGCATGGTAAGATTTCAAATCATATGACAAAATAAGGAATTGTGAACTTGGTTTTTAAGAAATTTAATAAACTACAAATCATTATAATTTTCATACTAATGATATTGCGTTCAGTGCCAATTATCTTTTTATTAATACATGGATAATGCATGTTTGTGTGTGCATGTAAACAGGTAAGGGGACCGAACTGCAACCTATCTAAATCGTTCAGACAACAATAAAGGGTTTCAGGACGTGGGCTATTAGCAATTCATGTTTTAATTTTTTGCTTGAGAACCACAATGATACATGTCATGTATAGAAGAAACTGTAAATAACCTCAACATTCTTCAACTCAAACTCTGGGTTTCAACTCAAACTCAACATTTAACAGGAAAAACAAAGTAGTTCAGGGTTTCAAACATGCCATTTGACAGCATATATTCTAATTGATTTGAATTTGAGTCTATCTTTGCATATAAATGCTACGCGGTGGATTACTAGTCCACCCAATTTTGTATATCTTCATTATATGGTCACAAAAATTTCTTTGTTGCTTTATAAAATGAAATGTCACTTCTCCCATTCAATTGCAATACTCAAAATAATATCAATTTGTTGCAGCCTCGGAAATAATTGAACTTGTTTTTGTAATTTCCTAATATCATGTTTATTTACCAACATAGCAATCACTATTACCTGAGTCATTTTTGTGTGAACAAAACCCATCTACTGATGTGCTCACTGTTGTGCTTTACAACCTAACATAATGTTGATGATATAATTCTCATCCAGTGTCTATTTAGTTAATTTAGAAAGTATATATAACTCTAAATATGTTTACTGATTTTTCAAAGAATATGCATTACACAAATAACTTAATGTGAATACTTACCGGTTGGTCTAAAGATCCTTGGTTCACCATATATGGTTGTGAATACAAATGTTTGGTTTGTCCCCTATAGCCAAGACAGTAAAAATTAAATTACAATAATCATATGTTTTCCATAAAATCCAAACTTCAATTTTTCCAACCACAACACGAAGTTGTCCTCGAAAGTTTTATAATATAAAAAATCCACACTATGTATTTTTAACATGTTTATTAAAAAATATGCTGTTGACCTTTCATTTCAAAATATTCCAATCTAGGATTGGAAGTAAACTAATTCATACAGAAATTCATCTCTTTAATTTAGAACAAGTTATATAAATTAGATTCATAACAGCAAAAGCATGTTAACTTACTTGATATTTTCTCTTCAGGGAGGGTCTCAAGGGGCATTCCAGCATCCCACCGGTGGAATGTGAGAGAAAAGAAGATGGTCGGACTGCCACCGGGCAGCGCCGTCGTCGTCGCCGCCGCGGTGGCAGTCCGACCATCTCATTTTGTTGCAAAATCAAAGGGATCTACACCATCAAATGGAGAAGAAGAGGATATGAAGAAGAAGAGAAGAAGAAGAAGAGAAGAAGAAGAAGAGAATGACAAAAAGAAGAGAAGAAGACAAACCTTGGGCGATCTACGGAACCGACGGCGGATCGACGACGAGGAGCGTCGGCGTCGACGGCGGCGGTGGTCGGACGGTCGGCACAGCGAGCTTTGAGGGTGGGTAGGGTTTGAGAGAAAGGGGTAGAGAGAGAAAGAAATGGAGAAAAGAAGAAGAAAAAAGAAATGAGGCTTCTGGATCGGGTATAAGCCTAGATTATCCATGTCGGGCGGGTCACCCGCCCGGCATGAATAATCCATTTTTAATTTTTTTAAAATTTTGATGATTTTCCAGGCCGGGAGTCCGACCCGCCCGGCCTGGATAAGAACCATATCCATACCGGGCGGGTGGCCCGCCCGGTATGGATAATCCAAATATTTTTTTTATTATTTACCAGGCCGGGCCACCGACCCGCCCGGCCTGGATATAATTTTATCCATACCAGGCGCGGTGACGCCCGGTATGATATTCAAAAAATTTTAAATTTTAAATTTTTTTATAATTAGCCATACTGGGTATGGTTGCGCCCGGTATGGATAATAATATTTTATTTTAAAAATATATTTTTCATACCGGGCTTTTATTGTCCGGTATGAATATCCCGATATAAATGCATTGTTTTCTTGTAGTGATTGCTGGTTTAATAAAATCCTTCTAGTCTTGGTTCGTGAATATTTTCCTCACATTTTACCAAGTAAATCTCATGTCCACTATTTTTATTTTATTACTTCCATTTTCTTTCAATATTATTCTCGATTTTAAGTTTACACTGAGATTAAAATAGTATCGGGTTCTCATAATACTAACATATATGTTTAGCATTCTAACATTCACAAAATATGTGAATCTTACATTTTTAGTTAATAGCGTCATTTAACTTTATATCTTAAGGAAGTACTTTCTCAATCATAATATAAATGTGAAAAATAAAACATATGTGTCCTCAGAATGTATGTGTAGATTTGAAAAAGTAATCAATAAAAAGTTATATTTATCTTTTTTAGAAAGATAAGGTTACGTATTGAAATATTCAAATGAATAAATATAAATTATTTAATTGAATTTTAGGTTGTTAATAGGGCACATTTCAACACTATCCTACAAATATATTAATTCTTAGAAGTAAAGAGACTGTCTACAAAGATATGTGCAACATGGGGAGGAAATAGCTAGGACACTCACATTGTAAACTTAAACGACAACGAATAAGAAGACTCTTGAAAAATGGCATAGCCCCAGCCCGAGATTTAAAAAATTGAAGTTTGGGTATTAACAATAGTTTAATTGTTGAGTAGCTATATCTCTAAGATTGGACTTACACATCAAATTAAAAGTATTTTCATAATTTTAACATTACTACAAAAGTAATATATATATATATATATATAAAATTGTGCGAGATACCAAAAAACAATAGCTCGCAAATGAAAGCCGTGAATTATGATTTTTTTTCTATGATATCCCTTTAAAAGAATATATTATCTTATAATTTAATCAAAATTATTAATTTATTTATTTTTACCCAAGCTGATATTGACAAAACGTATTATATATATATAGTAATTTTACCTCTTAACTTTAAAATGTTATGATAAACTAATCAAATTTATTTATTGCATTTTCTTTCCTAAAACAAATTATCTCTTCGTATAGCTTTCTCAGATAGGAGTTCATGTCACATTTACAAAAAAAGTAACGAGGTTACTGATTTCTTAGCTAATATTGGTTTATAGTTCCCTCTTTCCTATCGGTGGGATGTTCCTCCTTCTGAAATCAAAAAGAGTTGCTTCTTAATTATTGGGAAGGTTCTCAATTCCGTTTTATCAATTAGCCTTGTTGGTTTTTCTTTGTTTGTCTTTCTCCTTTTTAATATTATTGTCTCTCTAACTCTTTCTTAGAGGTTATTTAAAAATAGTGTTAATTTATAGAGGTTATATTGTGCTTAATTTTTCTCACATTGGAGAAGCAAAGAATTTTTCTCACATTCATTGTTTGGAGAAGCAAAGGTGTTGTATAGGCTGTCCGCTTCAGGATCGTCAATACTTTTCAGTTCAAAAACTTTGATGAACATTATTAAGCTAGCACCCCAAGAATGCTCTTAATTAAATGCTGTATTTTCTTTTCCCGTTCTAATTTTACACTACCTAAGGTGTTTAATTTATATATGATTTGCCAAAATAATAAGTTTTTTTTTTTTTTTTTTTTTTAAAAAAAACATGGATTACTTGCTTTTGCTAATCACTTGTTGAATTTTTCTATCAAATAGTGATTAAGTGCAAACTTAACCACTAACTACTAAGATATTAAAAGATCATCCGGCAATACGAAATGCAACTTCAATATCTTTACATTGGTTTTTTAGTCTTCATAAAATGCTAAGTCCAAAAATCAGAACCGAGGCACAGCTAATAGATTAATAATATGAAAATAGCTGAAAAAGGACAAAATAAATTCCCTTAAACGAAAAAAGAAAAAGATCTCTATAGGAAAGGCATAAAACAAAGATGATAAATAGTTTTACCAGACATAACCTCATAAATAAGAGCTATGCACAAAAAGTTTACCTCGGTTCAGTAATAGGGCAGGTAGAAAAGAGTCACCAATTTTTTATTTTTATTTTTATTTTTACTATTTTTTATTTTCTTATCCATCAACCATAATATATCAATCCAAGGACATCATCAATTACCTTGTAAGTAAACAAGTTTGTCACTTTATTTATAGAGAATACAACAAGGAAATAAATGATAAATCTAGATCTATCCCTTTACAACACCATGTAAATCACAATCTTGTAGAATGATCATCAAAAAGCAAAACTGATGATATTGAAAGTTGTCCGTTCATTTATATATGATTTGGGAAGGTAGATGCAGACGGGTTGACTTCCAAACAAACTTGAAAAAGCAAAATACCGAATCATAAGGAAGAATGAACTTGAAAGTGTTCTTCCAAATTTGTGTAAATAAAATATTGAGGAATGCCACACTGCTCACCAGGAAGAATGCAATTAAGAAGCTGCCGAGATTCATCCTCCCGTCGAGGTTCTGCCAAACGGATGATGTTGAAAGTTGTCCGTGTGTATGCAAGCATGGTTGTCTGCACTGACACCACTACAAGAAATCAGCAATACGACAACATGCAAAATGTGTTGCTAAAACCTTTCGCAACGCACACCCTTATGTACCGGAAGAGCATGTAGCCAAAAAGTATACCCCTTTAGCAACGCACAATGACATATAGTCGTACATCTATAACAACTTTAATTATATGTTGCTGTAGAGTATAACGCAACATACAAAATATGTTGCAAAATCGTTTTGTTTTTTTTTTTTTTTTTTTTGGGTTGAAATGAATAATTGAGCTACTGTACTTTTTTTTTTTTTTTTTTTTTTCTGAATGGATTAATATGGTGTTGCATATATATATAGGGTAAATTTATTACAACAATATTAATTTCAATTTGTAAAAAAATTAATGTATTCATTAATTTCATAATCCGTCACCAATAATACATATAATTCCGTAAAATTACTTACATAACCAAGACTATACAAAATCCTATTATAGCATGTGATATACATACTTATATACATATAATTATTAGTACACATATGTACATATATCACATAATCACAAAAACCTATGGTAACGATACTACTCATGAACCCAAAATCCCAACAATTTCCGTTTGAACCATGCTGTAGAAATGTTCAAACTCTCTAGGATTGGATGCATATTTATTCTTCAACCTCTACAAGCAAAACGAGCAAATGACGTAAGTTAAGTACTAGAGGATACATATAAACACAAAATATCATACTTTATGATTAGGGAAAAGATCTAAAAGCTCTAATCACTTACAAATCACAAAATTCATTAATCAATAAAATTAAAATTGCTCACCAAACACTTCAATTTATATAAAATGCCGATCTAAAGCTGTAAAAAAAAATCTCTATAGTAAGAATTCCATATCAGTGGAGTACAAAATGTCAATCATTATTCAAAGCTTTCCAAGTAAATTCACTGACACAATAAGGCCTCTGACATAAATTCAAGAGAAATAACAAACTTGCATTACCTTAACAGACCCATCTGATCATACCAAATAAAACATACAAGTCAGCATTAGTGCGGGAGGGAGAGAGAGAGATTTAGTAGCTTAGAAGACACTCCATATGTAACAAGTTTGCTGCAACTAAGCAAGCCAAAGTCTCCAATAAAAAAACTACAAAACAGAGAATGTGAGAAGAGGGAATTCATCCAATTATTCACCATTAATTTTATGGGTCAACTACTATAAGTCTATGACATCTGCTGCAACACTAACTTGGTTTCTATTCTAATACCAATATATGTACATATATCAGTCCTTAAATATAATGTAGTAATATGGATGACTAATATTGAGTCACTACTAATTTGAATTTATAATTAAAACACAAACTTTCAAGTCTTTATCATTTTGATGTATCTAATAAATACAAGGTGTTTCACTTTATCTTTTTACTTTATTGTATGTAGAATAAGTCTGATAATAATTTTAACATAGAGAGAAAGTAACTTAATTTTTGAAGCTTAGAAATAGAGTTTCACCATTAGAATTTGAGATTTAATGGTTTGTAGTGCAAGCTGTCCAAAGGAAACTAAAATAACGAAATGTTTAAATGTCAACCTCAACAATATAGTTACAAAAAACAACCAAATAGAGCATCACATTAACAAAGGAAATTAGACAGAGAGAGATCAGATCTCTTTTCGCAGAAAAAAAGAAAAAGAAAAAAGAGATAAGGATAAATTTTCAACTATCAGACAGTAAACAATGACTATCCATCCATCTATTAGACATTCCATCGAATAGGTAGCATTCCAGATTCCCAATGTAAATTTTCAAATCAAAACCACAAAAACAAACACACCCAAAACAAGTTGATCTGAAACAGAGAGAGAAAGAGAAAGATGAACCTATTATATGAAGAACCTGTTATATACAACCATAATATGTTTGAAAGCACCTTCAAACTTCAATCTACATGGAGCAGTTCCTCTGTTATTTAACTGTAAACAACAATAAATCAAACAAAAATCAAGGGATGCTTGCAAGAACTTAAAAAAAAAAAAAACTGAGAGAGATTATAAATTGACAACACAAATCTTGGCTGCCTCTTGAATTGACTTCGAATCTCACTTGGACCAGTCGACGTCGAGTGAGAGTGCAGGGTCGATAGAAGACTTGGTGACTGTAAGGACGTGGTGACAGAGCGGTCAATCGCGAACGTCTGTGGCTACTCACCCTGCTCGAAGCCGCTGCCAGCGGCGGAGGCGCGGCGAAGGAAGGGGAGGCACAGGACATCGTTCAAGGAGGTGAAGGAGATGTACTCTGCTCAAAAGAGTGTTTGGTGATGAGGAAGGCATTTTGTGGAGGGTTGAAGGAGAAGAGCTGTTTTGGTGTCGAATCAGAGGAAGATCGATGGGATTTTGAGGATGTTTGAGACCTGAAGGGGAGGAAGAGACTGGCAGCAGTGGTGGTGAAGGCGAATGGACTGGTACTGAGGGTAAAGGGTGAGTGTCGGCTGAGAGGCAAAAGTGAGGGCTAGGGATTTTTTGTTTCCTTTTATATTTTCTTTTCTTTTTTCAATTAAAAAAATTAAAAATATTTCATTTTGCAACATTGTGTCATCAGTAAGTTGCAATACATGTTATAATAGCAACACTGTCCATAAAATAAGTTGTTGAATGTGTCCACTTATAGGCAACGTAAATTGCGTGTAGCTGTCCGTAACTTTTACAACACACATTTTTTATGTGTTGCGTTACATGATTACGGCAACATGAAGCGCATGTACGTTGCTATCTAAATGTTGCCGTATTGCTATTTTCTTGTAGTGCACGAAGAGCAAGAAAAAGCCAAACGTCAGGAATCTAGGGACCCAGGCATAGAAACTTATCATCTTCAAAGGCCATGAGAGGATGTTAAGGAAAATAATAGCGGCATAGAAACTTTTGATCTTCAAAGGCCAAGGAGCAAGATAACGAGACAATGTCTGGGACGGTGAACAACAGGAAGACAGGCTTGTCGAAAACAATTTAAAGGCCACTATTATTGTCAATAGTACCATCATGTACCGTGAATGCGGCTGCAAAGACGATCAAGGCGACTAGAACAGCAATGATAAAACACAACCGAGAAGTATCTCTTGTCCACTTTTGTGCCGCCATATGTTGTTCTTCATTCATGCTTTTAAAAAGCTTAACGCAGTCATCTGTTTAGTATGAGCATGACACGCATGGAATAGTAGGATGGAACTGTTAATTTTGAGAAAGGCTAAAAACACTCAAGAAGAACTT
>CM034469.1:10174772-10189606 GCA_019925255.1 Litchi chinensis | reverse complement strand
TTACTAACTTCCTATTTAATCATAAGGCCGGCTTCAAGCTAGCATGGACGAAATCATTCAATCAAGCGCATAATATTTTATCGTATCACATCTGGGCTGTACATATAGTTGCCCTGCGCAAAATAAGTCTCATTCGCATTTTATAAAGTATGGACGAACCTAATAATAACTATTTCATTCTAAGTCGAACAAACAGCATGCACATATATAAACATATAGCCACTAAGAAAGAAACAAAATACATAAAGTAATGTATTTAATTAGATGTACAACTAATCCTATAAAAGTTATTTTAAGATGGTGAAATTTTAATTTTAATTTGTAAAAAAAAAAAAAATAAAATTAGAACTTCATGTGAATCACGAAACCGGACCAAAATAACCCTTCATCATCATCATTTTCTTTCTTGATAAAAGTTCTTGTGTATTTTTCACTCAGGTGGATATGTTACTTTACATTCTTATTATGGTGATTCTCGTAGTTGAACTTTATCAATTAATTAAGCAAAGAACATATACCATCAAGGCCATGTCTGATCTTATATATAGAATCACTTTATCGAAATATTAATTTGTCTGGTCACAGACAAAGAATGCACTTTAGTCACATGGTAATATCTATTCCGAGTTCCGATCAAACGTTTTGTATGCTCACAGACACAGCAAATGTACTTTAGTCATCGTATTGCTCTTCAAAGAAGGACTAAATTTAAATGATTACTACTAATTTGTTTGGTCACAGACACAAAGAATGTACTTTAGTTACATAGTAATGCCTATTCCAAGTTCCAACCAAACATTTTCTATGCTATCGAATGTACTTTAATTATATCGTATTGCTTTTTCCAACCAAAAGAAGATCTAACTTTCCCTTTATTTTATTCTTATAATTGTAGTTATTTGAGACTTACTGTGTAATCAAGAAAAATATATGAGGACATATGCCCACTTTATTGGCTACAATAACTTTATTAATTTGGTATTACTCAGGCCTTCAAGCTTTTAGCACTGACAAAATCTGTGTTTATATTTTTATCATATTATATGAGTTTGAAATTTTAAAAGATCGTGTTTATTCATACGCTTCAGGCCTTCAAGCTTTTAGCACTAATAATAACTTCATACTTCATTTAAATATTAATAGGATCAAAATGTAATGGATTGACACCGACTACCATTTGATCCAATTTCTGTAAGAAATAAATGCTGTTTTCTCTTTTTCATTTTCTTCTTAATTAAACTCTAAAGTAAAGTCCTTAAAGAGATATTTTATTGATAGAAAAAATAACGAAGTAGAGCAGTCAAAGGAATAGAAATGTGAAATTATAAAACTAAGATGTTTCCTACATTATTGGCAATTACTTTATAACCTATGTATACAATTAATTTATAACCTCTATTGTTTTATGTATGTAAATAGTAAAAACTATTTTTGTAATATTCATTTTGCTAACTTATTATTTAATCATCAGGTCTTCAAGCTAGCATGGACGAAATCATTCATTCAAGCCATATTGATTTTATCATAATATGTGTGGGCCTTACATATAGTTGTTCTACGCAAAATAAGCCCGTCCACATTTTATGAAGTATAGAAGAACATAATGGTAACTCATTAATTTATTCAGATTTGAACAAATAGCATGCACATTTATAAACATATAGCCACAAAGAAACAAAATGCATAAGGTAATATTAATGTATTTAATTAGATATACAAGTAACCATTTAAAAGTTGTTTCAAAATGATTAAAATCTACTTTTAATTTATAAAAAAAATAATAATAATTAGAACTCCTTATGAATCACGAAGCCGGACCAATATAACCTTGCATCATCATCTTTTTCTTTTTGGATAAAAGTTGTTGTATATTTTCACTTCAAGTGGATGTCTTGCTTTATATTTTTATTATGGTGATTCTGGTAGTTGAATTTTATCAATTGATTAAGCAAAGAACATATACCATCATGTCCATGGCTGATATTATATATAGATTGCATGCGTAAGAGCACGTAGTCAATATATTAAACCAGCTATGATCGACCAGTAGTGATTCAGTTCCTCATGAAAAATATTCCCTCTTGCATTGCCTATAAGATCCATTACTGAAAGAAAATCTCTACCAATATATATATATTTATGTATATACATACATATATCCATATAATTTAATTTTTATTGTTTTCATTTTGAAACAAAGAATGGAGTACTTTATTTCAGGAGCGAAGACTATTTTCAAAGCAGTTCTCAATGAAAACTGGGAAGACGTGGAAAACCAGTACTCTTCCAATCTGTCGGTTTTGATGAGTCCTTTAACCGAGTTCAACGACAGTATAATTCATTTTTTGGTACACAGTAAAAGATTTCATCTACTTGAGCAGATTGTTGATAAGATTTGTGAATTGGATGACCGTCTCCTGAGCCGGGAAAATCTCGACGGAAATACAGGTCTGCATGAGGCAGCCATCAGTGGCGATGTTAAGGCAGTGAAGCTTCTGTTTGAAAAAAATAGAGGGTTGGTTGAGAAGAGGAATAACAAGGGTGAAACCCCGCTGTTTAGAGCTGCTGCATTCGGGAAAACAAAAGCAGTCAAGTTTTTAGCTTCTAATATTAATCGAAATGATATTCATAGCAAGAGAAACGATGGTTCCTCAATTCTTTTTGCTGCCATCCAAGGGAAGCATTTTGGTCTCTCTCTTTCCTTTTGATCTTTAATAAACTTTTTCTTTTTTGTTCATTTATTCTTGATTTAGATAATTGTATGATTCACCTCTTGTAAGGTTTAATTGACCTTAGATAATTATAAGTACACTTTACTTTTAGCTTTAGCAAAATTCTAAACAGAGAACATGCATGGGATTAATTTTTTGTGCAGGTAAAGGAAAAATTTATTTTAATTTTTGAATTCAAGTAGAGGTTTTTAATGAAATCTAAAACCAGTGAAGTTGACTCGCATGTATTCTAATTTCAAACTCCAAGGTAGGCTAATCAAGTTAATTAGTTTCTCTTTTGGTTTAATGTAATTGCAAGACATGCCATCTAAATTCTTTATGTCTTCGCAGGGACGGCTTTACATGTGCTGAAACTCTTTGAAGATATTAGCCAACACGAAGAAGTAAACAAGAATAGTCTTCATATGCTAGCCAAGATACCTGCTGCTCTCGACCGTGAACAACGAACGGGCAGATGGAAGAAATTTCTACACTTTTGTATGTCTACCGCACCCCCTGTGTGTTTTATATATATATATATATATATAGGGATTTTATAATTAAATATACATGATTTTAAAAAATAAGGACCAATCAATCAAATTTATCTATTATATTTTTTCTCCTAAAACAAATTCTCCATTCTATTTAAATCAAATACAATTGATGAATTTAATTGGTTGATCCTTATTTTTCAAAATCAAATATACCTGATTTTAAAAGCATTATATATATATATAATTGTTTGAGGGAGCAAACAAAAATATCATAATGAATTGATTTATTGTTCCCATATCATTACTTTCATTGTTGTTGTCTATTTACTTTCTGAAATTTACAGTCCTTCCAGTTGGTTGTGGTCATGATGATGACGCGGATAACATAGAAATTTACACAAAGAGTGGCCTTCCAAGTAAAGGTAATAGCCAATTGCAATCTCTGCTCTTATTCTCTAGTAAGAAGGAGATGGGGATTCGAGTTTAAAAATTGCTGAGGTCACTCGCAATTTAATTGACCGTGAGTTGTACATATGACATGTTCATTTATAAATTTTCCATGTAATTGTCATTATCAATCCTTTTTTTTTTTATTAACTATAGCAATGTCAACCACATGGAATCCATTTGCAAAGTGAGTTGGGAAAGCAACTGCTCGTTTGTCATCATCATTAAGTAATCATGGTCATAATTTTTCTTCCCCATATTTACTGATAGGGAATTCTTAAAGAGACGACATAATTTTTAGCTGATGTATGATACGTATTCTTCCTTCTTGAATTTATTATAATTTATAAATGAAACTGTCATTACTGAATGTCTTTTTTTTTTCTTTTTTTTTTTTTTTCATTTAGTACAAAATGTCAACCATTCGGACAAAGTCCATTTGATGAGTTGTGCAAACACGATAATTTAGCAATTGTTGTCGTTTCTTTCAAATAAAAAAAGTAATTATAGTACGTTTATTTTTTAATCTTATTCACAGATTTTTACTTTTACTATTAACAATGACATTTATCCAAGTAAAAGATAAAATAGGAGAAGGTCCATACAATTGAGTAATTAATTTATTTATTCACAAGTTTGTTTTGGAAAGATTGTTTATTAATTTCACTATTTGTTTATATTTAATTTTTGAAATTTACAGGCCCTTGGCTTGATGATAACCCAGCAAGCAGCAAAGATGAAACAAAAAAAGGTTGCCTAAAACGTTGCTTTGACAAAGGTAACTGCTAATTGAAGTCTTCTCTAATTTTAATTTTTGACTTTTTTCAGGCAAGCCTAATAAGTAGGAAAGTGAAGCTACTAAGAAATTCAAATTTATATATTAGAAGGAAAATTAAGAATTTAGAAGACAAGAACCAATTGCAAATAACAAGTCTAAGCTAGCACACAGCAGGAATTGGAAGATAAAGGGACTTGAAAATTCTTAAACAGAACATAATTTTTAATTAATCTATAGATTTCTCATTAATGGTAGCATATATAAATGTTACGGTTGGTTATTTCTACATCAAATTTAATTGTTCACCTTTTTGTCATGCAGTTCTGCTCAAGATCTACGCAACCTACCTATTAATCTGGAAATTAATCATTCAAGGTATTAAATTAATCAATCAAGGTATTATCTCTATGTTTTAAAAATTCTTTAACAAAATGGGCACATATGCACTATCTTACAAACAAATTTAAGTTCAAATTAAATTATCAGTATATTCCCTCCCCCGCTCTCACTCTCTCTCTCTCTTCTATATATATATATATATATGATATTCTATGTGATGTAAACGTGTACAGTGTGTCCACCAGCGAGGAGAATCTGGATAGAGAAGAGAGACAATAAATTTGCTTATAAACTTGCCCGGAATCTGATAAAGAAGAGTTCAACGTGGGAGGAAAGTACTATGGCAATGGGATTTCGTGGTAAAAGTCCTCATGCGAAGGAAAAACAGAGAATTCCATTATTTGCTGTAACAAGAAAAGCAAATGAAGAGGCTGTCGAGCATTTACTTGAATTGTATCCTGAGGCACTTCATCCGAATAACCACCCTAGTGAAATACAAAAGATTGAAGAGAAAAGACTGAACATTCCACGGAAAATTCCATTGTTTGCAACAAGAAGGGCAGAACAAGCGGGATCTGTCAAGTTTTCTCTTGATATGGACGCTGATGCACTTGACCAAATTAACCATACTTGTACATTGGATAAGACAGGAAATTTAGAGTTTATCAAGTTTTTACTTGAATTGTATCCTCTAGCACTAGAGAAAACTAGCCAAAGGAAGTCTCCTGAAGCAGATATGGAAGAAGAGGGAGAATGTGGAGATGAAGAAGAATCGGAGACCCTGCCTTTGCCAGCTGCAATAAGAACAGGAAATGTAGAGTTTGTTAAGTTGATAATAGATGAGTACCCTCAGGCACTTACTCAAAGTAACCATAGGAAGCAAAATATATTGCATTTGGCTGCTATGTACCGTCAAAAGGAGGTCTTCGATCATGTTAAAGATAAAAAGGTACTAAGGTTCAGGTTGGCCAAGCAAATTGATGAAGCCGGCTACACAGTTTTGCACTGTGTTGCAGACACAAAGCATTACATTGGAGGAACTCGCTCTGGTCCTGCCTACAAACTACAAGAGGAGTTAGAATGGTTCAGAGTGAGACTCACTATCCCTTGTTTATTTTTCATTCATATGCAATATGATTACTATATATAAACTTTAGGGAACATTTATGATGCAAGCTTTTATTTTATTTTATTTCTTTAACAAACTTTATACTTATATTACCGTCATGGCATCACCTAATGTGGTTTAATGATAGAGACCACTCATTTAATTTGGTAATATTCCAGGTTATCCTAGGATATTGGATGTATTTCAAGATAGAAAACTTTTCACTATATAAGTCACTGAAATTTAATAATGACAACACTGAAATTTAATAATAACGAAAATTATCTATGTCAAAACAATATTAACTTTTATAAAAATTCAAGACATTTGATATGAAATCTGAATACCACCATTAATTTTGAGTCATTTTGGATGCAGAGAGTGGAGAAAATAGTGCCGGCCTACTATGCAACACTCCATGCTAATAACAAGAAGACTCCGTATGAAATCTTCAAAAAGAAGCATAAAGAGCTACACAAAGAAGCACAACAATGGATGAAAGACACTTCTCAATCATGCTCTGCAGTTGCTGTTTTAGTCTCTACCGTTGTCTTTGCTGCTGCCTTCACTGTACCTGGTGGTACTAATGACGTGAATGGTCTGCCAATTCTTATACATTCCCCTTTCTTTCTATTTTTCACGGTCATGGACGTTATTGCCTTGTCCTGTTCCTTGACTGCAGTCGTTATATTCCTCTCCATCCTCACATCACCTTTCGAGCTCGAAGATTTCCATGTTTCGCTCCCCAGAAGACTGACGCTCGGCTTTGCCTTGCTCTTCATGTCAGTGGCAACAACCATGCTCGCGTTCGCTTCGACAATTTTTCTCGTCATACGTTTGGAGAATCGTCGAGCGTGGACAACAACTCTCATATGCAGTGCTTCATTCTTCCCTGTGAGCGTGTTGGCATTGACACACTTTCCGTTGTTTGTGTCATTTATAACTGCTTGGATGAACTTGTTCAATTTCATTTGGAATGCTCCCCCTTGCCGTTCAGCAATTCGCCATTTGAAGTCCAGTAGAATTTGCAAAAAAGCAAAAGACTTTCCGAAGTACTGTAACAATTATCTTGAAAATTTAATTCCTGATGACGAGACTGATAATGGCGGTGATGGACAGTCTGGATCGATCCAGAACAGCAGCTCAAATCTTCCTCCTCAAGAAGCTCCAGGACGTTCTGGATTGATCCAGGAATTAAAAATAAAGACAGAAAAATAAAGAGTATCCAAGAATTAAGAATAAGTAGAGCTTAATTTGCTTTACTTATTTCTATAAGTAAGTCATCGTTTGTTTACATTTAGTATGTTAGTAATTAATTGATAAAGGTTTGGTGTTCTCGAGTGAAAAATACTTTAAATAAATTGTAAGCAGTTTTTGTATTTATTCTATAAAGTTGTGTTTCTCAAAAAGTTGTGTGGGAATAGAATGGTTCTTTGTTCTATTCGTGGTGCTTGGGTTTGTGTTAAACATTCAGCTTTTAAACGAACGTTGGATTAATGAAGTGGCAAATTTATATCCCATATAATTATAAGTGATTGATATTCTTTGAATTGAATCAAAATTTAATATATAATTTAGTCTCTAATAATCCTTTTTATTACTGATTCAAGTAGTTTTCTTTCATGCATGTTTTTTTATTTTTTATGATATCTTCAGTCGTTTGACTTACAAGCTATATATAAAATATAAATTCAGTATACAGGTGCCAATTTAGTTGGGATGTCTGTCCCTACCTTTCCTATTCGTTGACTGACTTCTTTTTTTTTTTCCTTTTTTCTTAAAAAAAAAAATATGTAATTTGATGTGCCATTTAAAGATCTTTTCTATCGTTGGTACAGAACAGCTTTCGTGTTGCTGAAAATGGGTCCAAAATTAGCAGACATGGAGGACAAATATGGAAGTAGTCTTTCTTACATGATATCGAACTTATCATCTGTTTTCAAGAGCCGTTATCAAAGTGCCTATTTAGAAAAAATTTCTCTACTTACGTATGCATATATAAGAAAATTTCATTCCTTACTTTGATGTTATATATATACGTCAATCATCCCCCTTTTGATTTTCTTTTTTCAAAATTATTATAATTAAATTGGGCTGTGAAGAAGAATGGTACAACTCGATCCTACAACCTTAAGGTGTAGATGTGAAGCAATACCATTCAACGACCACGAAGTGCCTTCTTGGTCTCCTCAGAGAATTCCATTTCAAAGACGAAGGCTAGCCAGCCTTCTTGACGGTGGAAGCCAACTTTCTCTCTTTATCTTTTTCTTTTTTTTTTTTTTTTTTGGTTTTTTTTTCAAAGTTCCCACTTTTTTCAATTGCAGCGTGAACATGTTACTAGGTATATATATCTATATCAAATTTGTGCACTT
Source organism: Litchi chinensis (assembly GCA_019925255.1). NCBI lineage: Eukaryota > Viridiplantae > Streptophyta > Magnoliopsida > Sapindales > Sapindaceae > Litchi > Litchi chinensis. Next base: position 10,181,354 of record CM034469.1, on the reverse strand, counting down.
TTTTTGGCAGTTTCATTATATAATATGCTTCATTTCTTAATATACAGGCCTTTCTTATGGCACAGACAACACAGAAAAAGAAGCTGAAAAATATACGAAAGCCTCCTTGAAGTAGAAAGTGGAAGCCAAACTTTTTTTTTTTCTAACAAAATTTAAACTTCTCTAATTGCAGTATATATATATATATATATATATATATATGTTACTGCTAGATAATTCTATATCAAATTTAATTGTGCACTTTTTGGGCAGATTCATATTGGACCTACCTATCAATTTGCTCAGGCTTCATCATTTCAGGTACCATATGTATCTTAATATTTGAATTTATATTTAAATTAAATTAACTATATATATATATATTCTACATTACATTTGGATATGAATGCACCTGATAACTACAAATGATTGACTACATTATAAAATTACTAATTATATTTATTATAACTAATTACAGCTAAATGAATAAGATTGTATTATATTATATCTTATTTATTAAAGTTTGATCCGACTCATTTAGTTATAATTAAATATTATAGATACAATTAGTGATTTTCAAATGTAATCAATTCAGGTATATTGATACCCAAGTCTATTGAGACGACCTCTATATATACGTGTGTGTGTGTGTGGATGCACGCAATCATAAGCATAGACATGAAAAGGGTATTTCTATATTTAATTTGATTGTCACTTTTTGGGCAGTTTCATGTTGGATCTACCTATCAATCCGGAGCCTTATCATAGTAGTTAATATGTTAATCTTTGAATGTGTCCTCAATAAAATGCATAATCATGATGAACATTCGAATTATGTTACCACTATCTTTTAACAAAAATATATATATATATATATATATATATTTGTGAACATGAATAGGGCTTCCAGGAGTGAGGAAAGTGTGGAAAGATAAGAGAGACTATGAATTTGCTTCCAAAGTTGTCGAGATACTGATACAGTCAGATAAATCATTGAACCCAGGAACTATGTCATTGATGTTCGAAGCAGAGATGACAGAAAAGGTAGAAGCGAAAGAAGAAGTGAAAGAAGATGAAGAACGGGAAATCCCATTGTTTTCTGCAATAAAAAAAGGAAATGTAAAGTTTGTCAAGCATATACTTGAAAAGTATCCTCTTGCATTTCCGCTTGTTAATTATAGGAAGCAGAACATATTGCATGTTGCTGCTTTGTACCGTGAGAAGGAGATCTTCAATTTTGTCACAGAAAAAAGAATACCAACTCTCAGGTTGGCCCGACAAATATATTGATGCGAACGGTTACACCATATCACACCTTGCTGCAGACACAAATGTTAAATAAGAAGGAACTGATCACTCAAGTCCTGTCTACCAACTGCAAGAGGAATTAGTATGGTTCAATGTGAGATTTACTGTCCTTATTTATTTTTTGTTATGAAATATGTATTGGTATACACAGGATGATATACACTACCCTTTAACGCATAAATTATTGTCTTTTAATAAACTCTTAAATAACACCACTATCCTATATAATTCGATGGCAAAAGACGCTCATTTACCAATATAATGTCTTAGATTCAAGTGGTCTCGTGCATTTGGTAAAAATAAAATTAAGATGATCTTTAAATGTTAATTATTGGAAATTAACTTGACATGAAATATAAATACTGATCTTCATTATAATATGTTTTCGTTGATGCAGAGAGTGAGGAAATAGTTCCCGTTAAAATAATGTAGAAAATGTGTAAGTGGTGCTAGAGTTTAGCATCACATGAGTCCTAGTTTTTAGTCAACAAAATTATCTTTTCTTATCTAGTTTGTTGGTGTAGTGGATGTTAGAGTTATGGTCCTATTTTTATGTTAGTGGTGTGTTTAATTTGTGAGCAAGTAAGCATAGTGAGTCATGTGCTTTTTTATTGGAGTTAGTGGTCTATTTTAGTGGTCATGGGTTTTTATTTGTTGGTTGTGTTTTCCATGTAAATGCCTATATAAAGGCTGGTTTCTGTTGAATTAAGATTAAGTAATTTCTAGTCAATTTTTGCCTTAAGCCTCACAAGTTTATTTGTTATTCCTCTCACTTCCTAATAGTTGCTAAGAGAAGTTCTTCTTGAGTGTTTTTAGCCTTTCTCAAAATTAACATCTAGTATCAGAGCTGGTTGAACCAATGGCCAACAATGTGAGTTTGAATCCTACAAACCTCCCTATCGCTTACTTTCAAGGTAGTGGATATGAAATTTGGAGTACAAAAATGAAGACTCCTTTTTATCTCTCAAGATTTATAGGAGTTGGTGGAGAATGGCTATACTACATAAGGGGTTGCAGCAGATGCACTCACGGATGTCAAGAAGAAAGATGTCAAAGCCTTGTTTTTCATTCAACAAGCACTTGCTGAGCCTATCTTTCCTCGAATTTCAATAGCAACAAAATCAGCATGGGATCCACCAAAGAATGGATATCAAGGCAATCATAAGATGAAAACGGTAAAACTTCAAACCTTTTGTAGAAAATTTGAAACTTCTCTCATGAAAGATGATGACTCTATGCAAGATTATTTTTGCAATTTGTGGGAAATTGTGAATAATATTCGAAAATATGGTGATGCTTTAACTGATGCAAAAGTTGAAAAGATTTTGAGAAGTTTGCCTACGAAGTTTGATCATCTAGTTGCTGCAATTGAAGAATCAAAAGATTTGAACATATTAACAATTGAGGAATTGCTTGGGTCACTTCAGTCCCATGAAGAGAGGATGAAAAGGTATGAAGAGAATTGTATAGAAAATTTTTTCATACTAAATTGTAGCTCTCAAAAGAAAAAACCAGTGGTTCGTCTAGTGAGTCCAACAATAAGAAAGGTCGTGGAGGCCATTCATTTTCTGGTAAGAGAGGTGGAAGAACAGGTGGACACTCAAGTAATAACAATCAAGGTGGACACACGAGTAACAATTCACAAGATGGACACTTCGGGAATAATTTTCATGGTGGACATTCAGGTAATAATTTTCATCACAATAATGAATAAGGAGATAAAGGTGAAAATTCTTACCGAAAGCCCCAATGTTATTATTGCAAGAAATTTGGCCATATTGAAAAATACTGTAGATTGAAAGAAAAACATGCAAATTTGCTGAGGAAAAAGAAAATGAAGAATCTAAAAATTTATTTTTTGCATGTTATTCTACTAAGGAGTGTGCTAATGATGTTTGGTATATGGATAGTGGTTGCAGCAATCACATGACAAGAAATTTGGTAACTCTTATTAATTTGGACAAGTCAATGAATACCAAAGTAAAGATGGGTGATGGAACTCTTTTATAGTCACATGGTAAAGGTATTGTCAATGTGAAATCATGTGAAATTGACAACATTAAAAATGTTCTGTATGTTCTTGAGGTAGATGCAAATTTGCTCAGTATTGGACAATTTTTATTAGAAGGGTTTTTGGTTGCTTTTGAATATTTGACATGTTTTGTGTACCAAGATAAGAGTAAGAAGTGTTTGTTGATGAAAATTCCTATGGTGAAAAACAAGATTTTTCCTCTTACTCTTAATGGTGAAATGCATGTCCTAAAGGCATATTTATCTGATAAAAATTGGTTGTGGCACTATAGGTTTGGGCGTTTGAATTTTAAAAGCTTGGAGCTTTTATTTGATAAAAATTTGGTGGATGGAATGCCCTCAATTAAGCATGTTGGTGAAATTTGTGAGAGCTGTATTCTTGGAAAACAACACCGAAATTCTTTTCTAAGTGGAAAAGCAAGGAGAGCTGTCAAACCCATTGAATTGGTGCATGCAAATGTTTGTAGACCTATGCAAACTAGTTCTCTTAACAATAACAAATATTTTCTTGTTTTTGTTGATGATTTTAGCAGGATGAAATAGGTTTATTTTCTCAAGAAAAAATCAGAAGTCTTTTCAGTTTTCAAAAAATTCAAGAATTACGTTGAAACTCAAAGTGGAAACTTCTTAAAGATTTTGCGGATAAATCGTGGTGGCAAGTTTGTTTCCAATGAATTTAGCAATTTTTGTGAAGAATTTGGCATCTGGAGACAACTTACAACTAGCTACACACCTCAGCAAAATGGTGTGGTTGAGAGGAAAAATAGAAGTCATGTAGAGATGGTGAAAAGCATGCTCAAAGCTAAAAGTTTGCCAAATAGTTTTTAGGCAGAGGCAATTCATATTGTAGCTTACATCTTCAATCGAATTCCAACATCAGCTTTAGATCACCAAACCCCTTTTAAAGCTTGGAATGGGCGGAAGCCAAAGGTATCTCATCTCAAAATTTTTTGTTGTATTGCTTATGTTCTTGTTCCATCTCAAAAGAAGCAAAAATCGGTTGATAATACTATCAAATGTATTTTTGTGGGTTATAGTAATGAATCCAATGGGTATCAATTTTATAATCCACTAAGCTGCTAATTGTTAGTCGTGTTGTTGTTTTTGATGGGAAAAATGTTTGGAATTGGGATGAGCTGCAGTATTCCCCAGGTGTGATTTTTGAAGATGACAACACAATAGCACATGAAGTGCAAAACAGTGATGGCTCAAGTTCTTCCACTTTAAGACTTTATCCACTTTCATCTCCAAGCATTTTATCTCTTACTTCACCACCAAGAAAAAAGATGAATTCCCTCGTAGAAATTTATGAGCGATCTGAAAGAGGTCAATTTACTCAAGTTACAAAGCCGAGCATGTTTCAAGAAGCTATGTAGTTCAAAGAATGGTGTGTTGCGATGGATAAAGAAATCATGGCATTAGAAAGAAACAAAACTTGGAAGCTTGTTGATTTGCCGAACAACAAAGAGATTGTTGGATTGAAGTAGGTGTTTAAGACAAAATATAGATCTGATGGTTCAATACAAAAACACAAGGCAAGGTTAGTGACAAAGGGATACATGCAACGTGAAGGTATTGATTTTGAAGAGAGTTTCGCTCCTATTGCTAAATTTGACACTATTAGAACTATTTTGGCTTTAGCCGCTCATAACAATTTGTGTGTGTATCTATTTGATGTCAAATCTGCTTTTCTGAATGGTGTTTTGGATGAGGAAGTTTATGTTAAGTAACCCCAAGCTTACGAGATCACAGGTGAAGAAATTAAGGTGTACAAGTTAAAGAAAACTCTTTATGGTTTGAAGCAAGCACCAAGGGCTTGGTATGATTGAATTAATAGTCATTTTAAGCAACATGGATTTCATAGAAGTGAAAGTGAACTACTTTGTATGTCAAATTAAGGGGCAAAAATGAGGTACTTATTGTGTGTCTCTATGTAAATGATCTCATTTACACTAGTAATAGTGTTACTTTAATTGATGAATTTAAGAATTTTATGATTGATGAATTTGAGATGACTTATTTGAGTTTGATGAATTATTTTCTTGGGTTGGAGGTAAAGCAAACTAATGTAGGAATTTTTATTTCTCAAGAAAAATATGTTAATGATCTTCTCGAGAAATTTAAAATGAAGGATTGTAATCGTATAAAAAGCCCTATGAATACTAATAAAAAATTCAGCTTGAATGATGGAGAAGTAAAAATTTATGCTCATCTGTATAGAAGTTTAATTGGAAGTATGTTGTATTTGACGAATAGCAAGCCTGATATAATGTTTGTTGTAAGTCTTCTGTTAAGGTTTATGCAAAATCTAAGTAAACTTAATTTTAGAGCTGCTAAGAAGGTGTTGAGATATTTGAAGGGGACAAGTGTTTATGGTATTTGGTATAATAATATTGATGATTTTCAACTGTGTGGTTATTATGACAATGATTGGGCAAGTTATGTTGATGATTGTAGAAGTACTATAGGTTACATTTTTAATCTTGGCTCAAGAGCAATTGCATGGAGCACTAAAAAGCAACCATCAACTACACTATCATCTTCAGAAGCTGAGTATATGGTAGTAACTTTAGCAGCATGCCATGCTGTTTGGTTGAGGAGAATCCTTGAAGACATGAAGCATCATCAAAAAGCTCCAACAATCATCCATTATGACAATCAGTCCACAATTGCAATGACAAAAAATTCAGTGTTCCACAATCGTACAAGACATATAAAGACACGTCATCACTTTATCAGAGAATTGGTGAAAAAAGGAAGCATCAAAGTGTCTTATTGCAATACTGATGAGTAGCTTGCAGACATATTTACAAAGCTTTTAGGTTTTGAGAAATCTGTGTACTTTAGAGACATGCTTGGTGTTGTCAATTTCTACATTATGGGGGAGTGTTAAAATAATGCAGAAAATGTGTGAGTGGCACTAGAGTTTAGCATTACATGAGTCCTAGTTTTTAGTCAACTAAATTATCTTTCCTTATCTAGTTTGTTAGTGTAGTGGATGTTAGAGTTATGGTCCTATTTTTATGTTAGTGGTGTGTTTAATTTGTGAGCAAGTAAGCAGAGTAAGTCATGTGCTTTTTTGTTCGAGTTAACGGTCTATTTTAGTGGTCATGGGTCCTTATTTGTTGGTTATGTTTTCCATGTAAATGCTTATATAAAGGCTAGTTTTTGTTGAATTAAGATCAAGTAATTTCTAGTCAATTTTTGCCTTAATCCTCACAAGTTTATTTGTTATTCCTCTCACTTCCTAATAATTGCTGGGAG